>CAUYPK010081788.1:0-25403 GCA_963574355.1 Loris lydekkerianus
AACACATGCAGCCACTTGCCAGTTTTCCACTGTTTTTGTCCTCCTCCTGGGGTCCAGAAGTCCCTTGCTGGCTCCCTATATCCTCAAAGGGATGATCATAGGCAGATCCCACCGGCCAGAGATGTCTGGAGTCTTGTCTCCCCTGATTCCCCGTGCCCAGTTGCAGGGAAGCTGTTTCTCAGCCGCCATCTTTAATCTGGTTGTCATACAGGTCTTTGGGAGCTGTATGGGCCACATAAGTCTGGCATAGATCCTAATAGTGGTCATGGAACCATGAGGATCTGGGTAACAAAAACTTTAGTTCAAGTGCTTCCTTTAGGCAGTACACTATCAAAGGACAAGACAGTTTGTGGTGGGAGGTCTCCTCTTCCTAAGACTGTAGGCTAGTTCTGCAGATCCAGATGGGCCCCTTTTGACTTTTGTGTTAGGCACCATACCCAGGGAGTGCTCATGACAACACATTGATACTTCTCCTCCAACTTCCTACCTCCAAATATGATGGTTTAGGTAAAAGGTCCTGAGACTGGGGGGTGATAATACTTGGACTCTGTCTTAGGTTTGTCATTATCTTGTTTGATCTCAGATAAATTATTATTGTGCTGATTTTTTTTTACCTTTCCTGCTAGTCTGTAAGAATGGATATAAAATCAAGGTACCTGTCCTGTTAACCTCACAAGGCTATCAGAGGGATAAAATGAGAATATTATTACCCTGTGAAAGTGTTTTGTACATATGAAAGATACTGATTTTATCTTTACAAAATCTTTCTTAACCTAGCCTGTGTTCAACTTACTTAATTTTCACTTATAAAGCAGTAAACACTTGTCAAAATCTGAATGAAGAAAAATGTTTCTTATAGTTACTCAGCTCTCTTTTCAGAGTCTCACTTTGTTGCCCTCACTAGAGCGCTGTGGCGTCACAGCTCACAGCAACCTCTAACTCCTGGGCTTAGGTGATTCTCTTGACTGAGTCTCCCGAGTAGCTGGGACTACAGGTGCCCGCCACAACACCTGGCTATTTTTTGTTGCAGTTTGGCCAGGTCCGGGTTTGAACTCACTGCCCCTCAGTATATGGGGCCAGTGCCCTACCCACTGTGCCACTGGCATCGCCCCTTACTTAGCTTATTACGTGAAGTAATCTGTTGCTTTTGGGATTTCTTGAAAGTATATATCCTTATCTAAAATAACTTTTGTCCTGAGTGTTTGGCATCAATAAGAAGTTAAAAAGCACTACAGGTTCTGTGTAATCCAGGAAAGGAGGAAAAGATGCCAAACTAGAGTCTCTTTAAGATAATAAGTGGCATTTTTTAGGGATTTTTTTCTCTGTTCTTGAAAGCATGTTTCTACTTTAGCATATCATTTTTCCTTTTCTGCTTCTTTAATAGGCAGTGAGATGATTTTTTCATAGGTTAGCCCATACACAGTGTCCTGTTTATAGTTTGCTGTCACTTAGTAAAAAGGAAGTCAGTCAGGTAGAGCAAAACCATGAATCTTTAAAATAGAATTAGAAAGCCTTAATTGAGATCAGAGTGATCAAACTCAGTTTATCAAATTGGTTACCTCTGGGAAGAGAGAAAGAAAGGGAATGGGGAAGGAACAGAGGGAACTTCGCCTCTATAAAGTACTAATTTTTATATAAATACTGAGCAAAGGCTTGACGCCTGTGGCTCAAACGGCTGAGGCGCCAGCCACATACACCTGAGCTGGCAGGTTCAAATCCAGCCCAGGCCTGCCAAACAACAGTGACAGCTGCAACCAAAAAATAGCCGGGCGTTGTGGCAGGCACCTGTGGTCCCGGCTACTTGGGAAGCGGTGGAAGGAGAATCGGTTGAGCCCAGGAGTTGGAGGTTGCTGTGAGCTTTGATGCCACGGTACTCTACCCAGAGTGACAGCTTGAGGGTCTGTCTGAAAAAATATATATATACATGTGAGCAAAATGACAAAAGGAATATTTATTAATTTTCGGGTGTAGTTACATGGATGGGCACTTGTTACATTTTTCCTATATCTTTCTGTGCTTTTTAAAAACTTTCTAAAGTATGGAAAAGAGAGTATGTAAATAAGTAATAACATTCTAGAGCATGCAGTGTAGTAGATTCACAGGCAGCAGAATCTTGGAGAATGGAGTTTTCATTCTGCAGCCAGAGCCTTTCAAGAAAGGCTTAGTGGAGGGGGCCCATTTTAGCTGGGCTTATTGACTGTCAGCAAGAACGCTTTGGTGCTTTTCTATCACGCAGTGAAGACACTGACTTGTTTTGGTTATATGCACTTTTTCAGGAAGCTGGTACTCTTTCTAGAAAAATAATATGGAAACTACTGAAAAGCTAGGCCTGGGGAGAATGTTACAAACAAGATAAGTTCTGTAGATTTGTTACTAAGTTGAATTTGTATGTAAGTTGAAACAGGTACATTTACATATTACCTATAATAGCCTCCATTTGTAAGTGTTTGTAACTTGGGGATTGCCTATATTTTAAAATCCTAAGTGTGTTACTAGCCTGTACTAGCAGCAGAGAAAGGTGTTGCTGTTCATGTAAGTAACTGGCTTATAAATCAGATACATCAAATGAAACACAGAGAGAAGCCAGAGTACAGTAGAACCTCTGTAAGTTAACTACCCGAGGGACCGAAACAAACTGGTTAACATACAGAGGTGATCAAAATAAATAATAAAGTACATTTAGCTGCAATTTCTCATTTTCCCTACGTATGGTAACTTTTGGGACACCCTATATAATCACTTGTGACCCTATATGAACTTTACAAAAAGCAATGTTGAGTGAAACAAGCTAGACATAGAAAAGAGCATATACTATATAATCCATTTGTATAAAGTTTTGTGGGTTTTTTTGTTTGTTTTTTGAGACAGAGGCTCACTATGTTGCCCTTGGTGGAGTGCTGTGGTGTCACAGCTCACAGCAACCACAAACTCTTGGGCTTAAGTGATTCTCTTGCCTCAGCCTCCCAAGTAGCTTGGGACTACAGGTGCCTGCCACAAAACCTAGCTATTTTTTGTTGTAGTTTGCATTGTAGATTAGCAGGTCCCGTCCAGATTGAAACCCACCAGCCCCCGTGTATGTGGCCGATTCCCTAACCACTGAGCTACAGCCACCAAGCCAATCTTCTGACAATTTTAAGAATACATATTAATGTGTTCAATTTTTGCTTTTTTTTTGACAACTCAGTCTGTCACCCAGGCTAGAATGCAGCTATGTCATCATAGTTTCCTGCAACTTCAAACTCTTGGGCTCAAGATAGCTTCCTTTCTCAGCTTCCCAAGAAAATGGGATGATGCCCAGGTAATTTTTCTTTTTCTTTCTTTTTCTTTTTTTTTGGAGATAGAGTCTCACTTTATCACCCTCAGTAGAGGGCTGTGGCATCACAGCTCACAGCAACCTCCAGCTGTTGGGCTTAGGCGATTCTCTTGCCTCAGCCTCCCGAGTAGCTGGGACTACCGGCGCCCACCACAACACCCGGCTATTTTTTTGTTGCAGTTTGTCTGGGGCAGGGTTGGAACCCACCACCCTTGGTATATGGGGCCAGCACCCTACTCACTGAGCCACAAGCGCTGCCCAATTTTTCTATTTTTTGTAGGAACAGGGTCTCACCCTTACTCAAGCTGATCTTGAACTCCTGGCCTCAAGCTATTTTCCTATTTCAGCTTTCCAAAGTGCTGGGATTACAGGCATGAGCCACCATGCTTGGCCTAATTTTTGCCTTTAATAGTTTTTCATTTTAGGTTGATTATTTCTGTCTACTTTAATATTTTGTGCTTAGTTGGTTTGTTGTTTTTTTTTTCTCTTTTTTGAGTGAGACAGAGTTTCACATTGTCACCCTCAGTAGAGTCCATGCCGTCATAGCTCACAGCAACCTCAACATCTTGGGCTCAAGTGCTTCTCTTGCCTCAGCCTCCTGAGTAGCTGGTACTACAGGAGTCCACCACAACACCTGGCTATTTTTAGAGATGAAGTCTTGCCGTGGCTCAGTCTGGTCTTGAACATGTGAGCTTAGGCAATCCACCCACCTCAGCCTTCCTGAGTGCTGGGATTACAGGCATGAGCCACTGCACCCAGCTCTTTTTTTGCTTAGTTTTTCTAATGATTCTCAGATCACAAAAATAAGATCCTCAGTTACAGTTCCTTACCCACATTAATTTTTATCATTTTTAGCTGTCAGTTTAATATTGTACTACTAATATTTATCATAGATAGGATAAAAACTGATTAAAAGTTTATTAGTGGCCGAGTGTGATGGCTCACACATTCTAGCACTCTGGGAGGCTGAGGCTGGAGGATTATTTGAAGCCAGGTGTTCGAGACCAGTCTGATCAAGAACAAGACACCTCTCTCTACCAAAAATAGAAAAATTAGCTGGGCGTTGCAGTGGACGCCTGCTGTGGTCCCAAATATTCAGGAAACTAAAGCAGGAAGATCACTTGAGCCTAGGAGTTTGAGGTTGCTGTGATCTTGGAAGATTCCCTGACACTCTAGCCTAGGCAACAGAGTGAGACTCTGTCTCAAAAAATAAAAAAGGAGTTTATTAGTAATTTCTTGGAGCAGAGTACTTTGGTAGGTTAAAAGCACGTGGTTAGAATGCACTCCAGGGCTGATGTCCATTTATGAGCTTTCTGGTCAATATATCCTCACTTCTTCTTAAATTGTAGGCAGCATTACAGAAACAGCAGGAAGTAGTAGTGGCTGGGGCTTCTTTACCTACATCATCAAAAATGAATGCAGCTGCACCAAGTGATAGGCTATCGGTTAATGGACAGGCCAAAACCCACACTGACAACTCTGAAAAAGAACTTGAACCAGAAGCTGCAGAAGAAGCCCTAGAGAATGGACCAAAAGGTATGTTTTGGCATATGTATTCATTCAGGTGTCAACAGTTCAGACTCCATGAAAAGCAAATTCACAGAGTTGGGTTAACTAGCTTTTGAGACTGATTACATATTTGTGAGTTGAACACCTTTTTACTTTTTTAAGTCTGAATCTGATGCTTCTGGAGACCCTTAGAATTATGTAGAGGAGCAAATCAGATGTCCTTTGGACGTTTTTAAGACCAGAGATGCTATTTGTCTTATGTGTATTGGTTATCTATTGCAGTTTAACAGATTACACCCAAATTTAGCAGGTTACACTAACAATAAACATTTATTATCTCATATAGTTTCTGTGAGTCAGGATTTCAGGCGCAGTTTATAGATGGATGGTCTGGCTTAAGGTCTCTCCTGAGGGCAGTCAAAATGTTGGCTGGGGTTGTAGTCAGGTGAGGGGCTGAGTGGACAGAAGGTGAGGGAGGCCCTCACACGGCCAACAAGTTGGTGCTGGCTGTTGGCTCAAAGCCTCAGTTTCTTAGCCCACGAAACCTCTCCATAGGGCTACTTGAATATTCTCAACATACAGTGGCTGGCTTCCCTCTGAGTATATGGTCAAATGAGAATAAGACAGAAATGACAGCGACTTTTATGCCCTGACTTTGGAAGTAATACATTAACATTTTCACCACATTCTGTTGGTCACACACACCAACCCTGATATGTTGTGGGTGTTCATCTCTCAAGTGTCTGAAGACCTGGAAGTGAGGGTTTCTGGGGGCCAGTTTGGAAGCTGGCCACCGTATATTACTATGTTTTGGTGTTTTTTGATTTTGGTTTTGTTTGGAGGTTTCTTTGAGACGGAGTCTCAGTTTGCCACTCTTGGTAGAGTGCCGTGCATCGTAGCTCACAGAAACTTCAAACTCTTGGTCTCAAGTGATCCTCTTACCTCAGTCTCCTGAGTAGCTGGGACTATAGGCACCTGCTATAGCACCCAGCTATTTTTTTTATAGACGGGGTCTCACTCTGGCTCAGGCTAGTCTCAAACTCCTGAGTTCAGGAGACCTACCCACTTCGGCCTCCAAGAGTGTGAGGATTACAGGCGTGAGCCACTTTGCCCAGCCTACATTACTGTTTTTTTGAGACAAAAGAATGATATTGCCTAGAAAATAGCTTTGACTTTTCAAAGCTCCACTAGCTTTCTGAGGGCAGCTCATTCATTCATTCAACAATTAGTTGAAAGTTTTGAGTGCTAGGGTACAGTAGTGAGGCAAAATAAACACAGAAAATGTAAAGTGTAGTTTTAGGAAGTACTGTGAGAGAGAGGTACATTATAGTTTGAGAACATATAATGTGGAGGGTGTGACCTAGTCAGAGAAGTCACAAGGGTCTTTCCTGAGGAAGGACAGTTGAGCTGAGAGATCAGTGACAATGGTCAGGGATGGTGATAGAAATTTTATTTCAGAGATCTTCCTTGTCTTTTTAGAATAAGTAAGAGAAAATTGCTTCAGAAAAGACCTTGAAATTCCTTGGTTTACTGACCCCGATCTTTCTTATCAAGGGTTTGTACCAGTATTTTCAAATGAGAGAAAATCTTTTATCAAAGACTCTGTAATTAACTCCAGAAGAGTTGGGTGGGTTAGTTCAGTGCACATAGATACTGCTCAGTAAGAAGACTTTGCTCCTTTTTCTCAGACTCTAGTGGTTCTAATCTTACCGAGACTTTTCTGTTCCTTTGAGCTTGCTTAGAATAGCCCTGTGGGATTCTCACAAGTTAAGACTTTTTTTCAACAGATAGGCTAAAATCAAAGCTCAAATTTTCTTTGTTCACACCCAAAAGAGTAATTTATACCTAGGTCCAGGTCTCTCTTCTTTGCCAGAATGTTTCCCTAGCTCCAATTAGGGAGTTTTCAAAGTTATTCTTAAATCCCCCATTCATTATTAGAATATTGAAAAAAATCACTTCTGGCCTGGTATGGTAGCTCATGCCTATAATCCTAGCGCTATAGGAGGTCATGGTGGTAGAATGCCTGACCTCAGGAGTTCAGAGATCAGCCTGAGCAAAAGTGAAATAGACAGGTTCGAGACCAGCCTGAGCAAGAGTAAGACCTCGTCTCTAAAAATAGCTGGGCGTTGTGGCGGGTGCCTATAGTCTCAGCTACTTAGAGGCTGAGGCAAGAGAATCTCTTGAGCTTAAGAGTTTAAGGTTGCTGTGAGCTCTGATGTCACGACACTCTACCAAAGGTGACAAAGTGAGACTCTGTCTCTTAAAAAAAAAAAGGCAAAACAGAAAAAATAACCAGGTATTGTGGTGGGAGGCTGAAGCAAGAGAATTACTTGAGCCCAAAAGTTTTAGGTTGCCAAGGCACAGAATGAGACTCTGTCTCCAAAAAAATAAAATAAAATAAAATCACTTCCAAGATTGAGAATTGCGTTTGAAGTAGTGTGATGACCTCTGAATATCTATGACATTGTTAAATTTTATAACCTGGAGAAACTCATGGGGAGGCTTTTTTATTCCTCCAACCCTAGTGTAGGTAAGCTAGACCATATTGTGCTTAGTGCCTGAGTGCTGCTAGGCAGGTGGTCCTATGCAAACGTTACTGCCTGCAGGGTGAAGATTCTTTCAGTTTAGCTTTTCTATAATTCTTATTGCCTTTAGAATCTCTTCCAGTAATAGCAGCTCCATCCATGTGGACAAGACCCCAGATCAAAGACTTTAAAGAGAAGATTCGGCAGGATGCAGATTCTGTGATTACAGTGGGCCGAGGAGAAGTGGTCACTGTTCGAGTACCCACCCATGAAGAAGGATCATATCTCTTTTGGGAATTTGCTACAGACAGTTATGACATTGGGTTTGGGGTATATTTTGAATGGACAGACTCTCCAAACACTGCTGTCAGCGTGCACGTCAGTGAATCCAGCGATGATGACGAGGAAGAGGAAGGTAGAGCCATTGGTCTGTATTCAATACCTGCTGGGTTGTTGTGTATTGGCAAAAGTGGTAGATGGTTCAGAAATACTTGGAACAATCTATTAGTAGGTTATAAGAAAGGCCAGCCCTGGGGCTGTGCCTGGGGCTAGGTGAGTAGTGCACCAGCCCCATATACCAAGGGTGGAGGGTTTAAACATGACCCCGGCCAAACTGCAACAAAAAAATAGCCAGGCGTTGTGGCGGGCACGTGTAGTCCCTGCTACTCGGGAGGCTGAGGCAAGAGAATTGCCTGAGCCCAGGAGTTGGAGGTTGCTGAGGACTGTGACACATGGCACTCTGCCAAGGGCGATAAAGTAAGACTCCCTAAAAAAAGAAAGAAAGAAAGGCCAATCTGGCTCCATGCATGTAGTTCAGTGGCTAAGGCGTCAGCTACATGCACCGGAGCTGGTGGGTTTGGATCCAGCCTGGGCCTGCCAAACAACAGTGACAACTGCAACCAAAAAATAAAAATAGCTGGGGATTGTGGCGGGCACCTGTAGTTCTAGCTACTTGGGAGGCTGAGGCAGGAGAATCGCTGAAGCGCAGGAATTTGAGGTTGCTGTGAGCTGCGACACCACGGCACAGGACCAAGGGCAACAAAAAAAAAGAGAGAGAGAGAGAAAAAGAAAGGCCAGCCTCTTATAGGGAATTGGGACCTGAACATGAATTTTTCTGTATGCCAGGAAAGTCTGGCAATTTACTATTTTACTGCTTCCTGAATTCTATTTTACTTGCAGCCTATGTGCTAAAAAGCCAGATATGCAAGATCATTTTGAATTATTTTATTTATTTTATGAGACAGAGTCTCACTGTTGCCCTCAGTAGAGTGCTATGGCGTTACAGCTCACAAGAACCTCATATTCTTGGGCTTAAGTGATTCTCTTGCCTCAGCCTCCCAAGTAGCTGGGACTACAAGCGTCTGACACAAGGCCCAGCGACTTTTTTGATGCAGTTGTCATTGTTGTTTAGCAGGCCAGGGCTGGGTTTGAACCTTCCAACTTCCGTGTATGTGGACAGCACCCTAACCACTGAGCTTTGGGCGCCAAGCCATTTTGAATAATTTTAAAGGAACTTATAAGAGTTTCTATTAATTCTGGTATTTATTTAAATTTATTTCTCTGATATTAGCTTTTTAGGTCATCCTAAGATTTTTTTTTTAATGTGAATTCAGAAATTCATAGAACATTGTACCTAAAAAAAGTTTTAAGTATTTTTCCATTTGGAAATCCCTGTCTTACTAGAGTGGAATTTTTTATTTTATTATTTTTTATTTTTTGAGACAGAGTCTCATTATGTTGCCCTCGGTAGAGTACGTGGCATCACAGCTCAAAGCAACCTCCAGCTCTTGGGCTTAGGTGATTCTCTTGCCTCAGCCTCCCGAGTAGTTGGGACTACAGGCGCCCGCCACAATGCCCAGCTATTTTGTTGTTGTTGTTGTTGCAGGTGTTTAGCTGGCCTGGGCTGGGTTCGAACCTGCCACCTTCGGTGTTTGTGACTGGCGCCGTAACCACTGTGCTACAAGCGCCGAACCTGAAATTTTTTATTTACTCTGAATAAGTAGACAAAATTGGGTATTTTGAACGTCAGTCTAAACTATCCTGATCTAGGAAGTAGGTTATACATATAAAATATATTGCTTATTAAGAAGATAGTCTCCTTAATTTTGTTACCCAGAAAAGTTAGAACTTGGAGTTTTTTTACACATCTGGTTAGCACTTAAATTCATAGTCTTGACTCAGAATAGTATGAAGGAGTACCCTGACAGTGAGAATGGAAAAGCACCATGGCTCAGTTCTTCAGGATTGCCTGACCTTTCAGGTGATTGTAAACAGACTACTTATTTTTGCAGAAGGTTGGCAATGTTGTTTTATGGTGATTGTACTGGGATAAATTTATTTATTTATTTATTTATTTATTTAGAGACAGTCTTATTATGTTGCCCTCGGTAGAGTGCTGTGATGTCAGAGCTCATAGCAACCTCAAACTTCTGGGCCCAAGCAATTCTCCTGCCTTAGCCTCCCAAGTACCTGGGACTATAGGTGCCCACCACAGTGTGCGGCTATTTTTTGGTTGTATTTGGCATTGTTGTTTGGCAGGCCCTGGCTGGATTCGAACCCCCCAGCTCTGGTATATGTGACTGGGGCCCTAGCCAGTGAGCTATAGGTGCCAAGCCTTGGGATAAATTTAAAAAGGTATTGTTTGGAAGTATATAGAGTAAGCCTAAAAGTTCACTCAAGTTTTGAAGCATAGAATTGTTTTGATCATATTATCACACCATGCCACACTCTGGGCCCTCTAGGATCACGTAGGGAAGCACAGCAGGTGTGCCATAAGCATTTTTTTTTTTTTTTTTTTTTTTTAGAGACAAGTCTCATTTTATCGCCCTCAGTAGAATGCTGTGACATCACAGCTCACAGCAACCTCCAACTCTTGGGCTTAGGCAATTCTCTTGCCTCGGCCTCTGTAGTAGCTGGGACTATAGGTGCCTGCGAGCCTGCCACAACACCCGACTATTTTTTTGTTGCAGTTTGGCCAGGGCTGGGTTCAAACCTGCCACCATTGGTATATGGACCTGGCACCCTACTCACTAAGCCACAGGCACCACCCAAATTCTTTTCTTTTTTTTTCTTTGCAGTTTTGCCGGGGCCGGGCTTGAACCTGCCACCCTCAGCATATAGGGCCAGTGCCCTACACCATAAACATTTCTTGAAATTAAGTTTAATTTAATATTAAATTTATCAGTTAATATTTAATTTAATGCTAATGAGTTTTTCAGCTTCAAAGATTTTTTTTTTTTTTTTTTGAGACAGAGTCTCACTTTGTTGTCCTGGGTAGAGTGCTCTGGCGTCACAGCTCACAGCAACCTCCAACTCTTGGGCTTAGGCGATTCTCTTGCCTCAGCCTCCCGAGTAGCTGGGATTACAGGTGCCTGCCACACCACCCGGCTATTTTTTTGTTATTGTTGTTGCAGTTTGGTAGGGGCCAGGTTTGGATCTGCCACCCTCGTATATGGGGCTGGTGCCCTACTCACTGAGCCACAAGGTGCCGCCCAATAATTTTTTTTTTTTTTTTTGAGACAGTTTTACTTTGTCACCCTCGGTAGAATGCCTGGTGTCATAGCTCACAGCAACCTCCAACTCCTAGGCTCAAGTGAATCTTTTGCCTTAATCTCCCAAGTAGCCAAGACTATAGGCACCCGCCACAACGCCTGGCTTTTTTTTTTTTTTTTTTTTTTTTTCAAGATGGGGTCTCCCTCTTGCTCAGGCTAGTCTCAAACCTTGAACTTAGGCAATCCACCCACCTCGGCCTCCCGAAGTGCTAGGATTATAGGCATGAGCCACGGCACCTGACCCCAAAGATAATTTTTATTCTGTATAATTATCTACATGAACCATCAGGATATCCCAGAAATTACAGTACATCTTGCAGATTGACTCTCGCCCCCTAAGCAGATTCAAAATCCTTCATTAGAGTACAGGTCCGAATTTGAACTGGTAAAGGTAGAAGCATGAACTCCCTTGTCTAACATGGCATTTAGGAATCTTTGTTCCTGAATACTATCAGCAATGTAAAGCATTGCCCATAAATACTACTCACCAGAAAGAAAAAATAATAAGCGTGAAAAAAAAAAAAAAAAAATAAGTGAGAGAGAGGGACCTGAGCAGATTGGCCAGGTGGTACCACTACTGTCTCACGTGCCTCTTAACAACATTGGTACTGGGGGCTAAGCCCTGCACTGCCCTTTCTGATGTATCATAGAGTTTCATGAACTTAGTCTGGAATGAAACTTTTTTTGTATGTGTGCATTACTGTACTTACAAAGAGCTTTGTGAACAATATAGAAGACTTCTGTGTTCAAAAATCAGTTGAGGTGATTTATTTCTTCTGACTTGCCTGCTGGAGAGCTTCTAAAAGATCACTTCCTAGTCTGAGGTCTTAGTTGTTGATAGTTTGGGGGTTATTGATGTTGAGAATAGCATTGGTGAAAGTGGCTGAGATACATTTCCAGAGATGAAAACTTTGATATCCTTGATCTTAGCTCTAATGTATGTCCCTCAAATGGAAGATGGCATTTCCTACCTACCCTTGCACTATTCCTAATTATAAAATGATTTAAAACTAAAACTGATCCATTAAAATACATTAAAACCTGTGTACCGGCTCAGCGCCTAGGGCTCAAGCAGCTAAGGCGCCAGCCACATACACCTGAGCTGGCGGGTTCCAATTCAGCCTGGGCCTGCCAAACAACAAGGATAGCTGCAACCAAAAAATAGCCTGGCGTTGTGGCAGGTGCCTGTAGTCCCAGCTACTTGGGAGGCAGAGGCAGGAGAATCGCTTTAGCCCAGGAGTTGGAGGTTCCTGTGAGCTATGATGCCTCAGCACTCTACCCAGGGCAACAGCTTGAGGCTCTGCCTCAAAAAAAAAAAAAAAAAAAACCCTGTGTATCAATAGGAACAACACTAAGGGTTTGTTGCTCCCAAGAATTGTTTGCTAAAAATGTGCATAACTTTGTCCTCTTCAGAGATTTAGCTCATAAACTGCATTTGTCCAGATGCCTTAGCAGGCTACTGTGCCATGATGTCTTGTCCTTAATTGGGCAATTTGTGGGGAGTCTTTTTTTTTTTTTTTTGTGAGACAGAGTCTCACATTGTCACCCTTGGTAGAGTGCTATGGCGTCATAGCTCACAGCATCCTCAAACTCTTGGGCTCAAGTGATTCTCTTGCCTCCCGAGTAGCTGGGACTACAGGTGCCCACCATAACACCTGACTCTTTTTTTTTTTTCTTTTTTTTTTTTTCGGGTTTAGAGACAGGGTTTCCTTTTGCTGATGAATGTTTCCATCTCCTAAGCGCCGACAGTCCACCCACCTCAACCTTCCAGAATGCTAGGATTACAGGCGTGAGCCACTGCACCCGGCAATGTGGGAATTCCTTTTGGCTTTCTTCTTTCCTTTCAGATAGAAAAAGAGTACAGTGTTTTGTTTGCTGGTTTGGTTCTCCCTTAGGTCTTGAAAGGTAGAGAGACAAGTTTGCTTTCTTGCAAAATGTATGGGTGTCGATCCAGCCTCATGATTTTTTTTTTGTTGTTGTTGTTATTTTTGTTTATTTGTTTTTGAGACAGAGTCTCAAACTGTCACCCTGGGTAGAGTGCTGTGGCATCATAGCTCACAACAACCTCCAACTCAGGCTCAAACGATCCTCTTGACTCAGTTTTTTCTATTTTTAGTAGAGACGGTGTCTCGCTTTTGCTCAGGCTGGTCTCAAACTTGTGAGCTCAAGTAATCCACCTGCCTCGGTCTCATAGAGTGCTGGGATTACAGGCGTGAGCTACCGTGCCCAGCCAGCCTCCTGTTTTAATTCTTCACTTTCTTTGTTGATGTTTCCAGGTCCCAAATTTTGCTCAAATTGATGAAAGGTGCATTTCCATCTATCCTAGTAATCTTTAATTTTGTAGATTTTGAAAGAATTTTGGATATTGAGTTAATAAACCAATCTGGTTTTGGATATCAATAATTGTATACATTTTGAACCTGTATTTCTCATTTGCAGATGAAAGATGCTTAATTTTAAGTGTTGCTGTGGCAAAGCAAATCTGATTTGGACCCACTTTTATAAGAGTGTCATATGCTTTTTTTTAATAGTAAACTTTTTATTTTAGAATCGTTTTAGATTTATAAAAGTTAGTAAGGTAGTAGAAAGAGTATCTGTATACATGCATCTACTTTCCTCTCTTGTTAACTCACCACAGCTGATTAACCAATTATTATTACCTAACATCCTTATCTGTTCAGGTTTTCTTAGTTTCCACCCAATGTTCCAGGATCCAATCCAGGATGCCACAGTATAGTTAGGTTGTGTCTCTTTAAACGCCTCTGTACTGTTTTCTCAGACTTTCCTTGTTGGAAGTTGCTGATGGTGGTCGTTGACAGGCATCACCCAATTAACTCTGCCATCTTAGAAAACTGAAATTCATTTGTTTTCTGTACTGAATACTCCCCTTGATCTGTTTTCCTTGAGGTTTTTTTTAATATTTAATATGTTAAACTCAGACTTTTAAGCTGGTTCATAATTTTCTCATTCCTGTACGTTTCTAGAGTGTTCTTTTCCCCCCTTCATATCATTACAGTTCAGAAAACTATTAACTGGGACAACCTCTAATCAGAGCTCATTTTTATTTTTGTTACTTGAATCATCTCTGGGTTGAATAGAGTGAAAATAATTGAATTTTCAGGATGTCTGCAAATGCCCACCTCTCTACTGTGATTTTTTCATTTTACTAAAATGAAAATAATATTTGAAGTATATAGAAATTAGTAATCCTCCTAGGCAGCCTTTCCCTCTTTCTAAAATGGAGAACACTCTCATATGATTGAAGAGGAGGATCAAAGCAATGTTTTCCTTGTTCTTAACTCAACTGAGTGAGATTCCTCCTTTGGGGAGCAGGTAGAACTTGAATCCATATGGAAGGGAGGAAACGGGGCACAGAAGTATCAGCGTTAGTAATACCAGCAGAGAGAGGGACGGGATGCTGGCAGTTCCCACCATGAGATGTTCACCACGAGGTTCTTAGGGCCAGAATAGTGCTTGGTACATAGCAGGTGGTCAGATATTTGTAGGAGTGATCAATGAATAAATATATGCCAAATTGCCCCTAACTTGTAGACTAGTTCAGCAGAATTCCTAACGAGCAGTTTCTCAAAGAAAGAACAGAGTTTAATTACTTGATGCAAAAGTGGTTTTCTTGAATCATTGATTTGTCTCTGTTCTCTCTCACAGAAAACATTAGTTGTGAAGAGAAAGCCAAAAAGAACACCAACAAACCTCTGCTGGATGAGATTGTGCCTGTGTATCGGCGGGACTGTCATGAGGAAGTGTATGCTGGCAGTCACCAGTATCCAGGGAGAGGAGTCTATCTCCTCAAGTTTGACAACTCCTACTCTTTGTGGAGGTCAAAATCAGTCTACTACAGAGTGTATTATACTAGATAAAGATGTTACAGAGTCTGGAGTCTAGGGTTGGGCAGAAGATGGCATTTAATTTGGAAATTACTTTTGACTTTTGTGGAGCATTGGAGTCGGTGTTTACTTTTGATTTTGGTCTGAAGGTTTGTGAACTCTTGTTGGGAATCAGAGTTTCCTTGTGAATCTTTAGTATTAACACTTTGGGATTGAAAAAGGATTCCTCAGATTCATCCAGCCCTTGGGTGCTGACCAGCAGAATCACTAGTGGATGCTGAAGTTACATGAGCTACATGTTAAATATTTACAGTCTCCAAAATAAAACATCCCAATGTTGACCTTACCTGACTGATGGTTAGCCCATTGCTGCCTTGTATGTTTTATGAGAGCCCATATTTAAACGTGCCCTTATTTAAACGTGCCCTCTGATTCGAAGTCCTTAAGTTTAATAGTCTACATCAGGTGCAGCTGGCTTTGATTGAAGGTCATTTTTAAAAGTTAAAAACTCAAGACCTCACAGATTATAATAGAAAACGAAATTGCCTCTGTTTGATCTTGCTCAAGTGACCTTGATGGGTTTTGCTTTAGGTGCAGCTGTTTAGTTCAGCATTATAGAGAACTATTTTCTGAGATAAACTAAAATGTGCAAACCCAATTGACAATTGAAGTGTCAGATATGTAGAACCCGTCAGACATCCTTCTTCAAGGGCCTCCACAAACTTTCAGTCCTTGTCTCTTTATTTGGTATTCACATTACTGGTAGCAATATAAAGTTAATTAATTTTTGTTTTGATTTGGCTTCATGGAGTATCTCAGATTGAAACTTTTCTGCATAAAGAATACAGGTAGAGGCTTTATAAACTTAAATTGGCACCTACTGAATTAAAATGTTTGAAATCATTTAAATGTAATTCAGTGTGTAAGAAATAATATTGCACTGAAGTGGAAATCACTGCCAGACACAGTGATTTTAATTTGTTATTACTTAGGCACAAACCCCATGTGATTCCAGTTTGGATTTGTTTATTAAAGAGAATTGGAAATTCAGATGCCCATTCTTAAATTTTATAGCTTTAATCTGTATTATGTCTTTTATTGATGGGAAGAGGTACATCTTTGTTTTCCTTACTGAAAACAAATGAATTAATTGCCTCAAATTTGTATACGTGATTGGCTAGTCTAGAGATTTTTTTTTTCAGAGGGGAAGGTAGTATAGATAGAAAATGACAAGAGATATACACAGTATATACACTTAATGTTGTTATATGTTGTTACTGAAATACTTAGATTTTTTAAATTTCAAATCATAAATCACTTCTTGTAGGAGGATTTCCATTGATTAGCCGAAGTATATACAGTTCACCACATACGGGCTATTTGAGTTTTTTGTGTGCTGCGTTTCTGTTTTTTTTAATACCTGGTTTTGTACATACCTAACTCTGTTCTCTTTTGGTTATTCAGAAGCTGGATTATTTTCTTTTAAGCAGTGCTTAATTCGTCTTTTTAAATTTTGTTTCATAAGTAATCCCAGCTCATAGATATCCATACTGTTATATCTAGAATAATTGTCAGGCTGTCTGTCAGCTCTCATGTACATATGGTATAGAAACTGCAGAGTAAGGCACTTCTGGCTTTTTTTTTTTTATGAGAAAAATAACTGTATTTAAAATGTAAAATAAACTTTTAAAAAGCAGGCACTAATATATATTTCTTCTAGCCTTTGATTACAAATTTTTCCTTTCACATGTTAAGATGAATTATCTTCTAAAAATGCCATTGTCCTTGGGAGCAGTGTATGTTACTTTAATAGCAGCATTTCCTGTCAGGTGTTCATGTCAGAATATTTTCGGTTTTAAACTTTTTTATTGCCTTTGGCTGTTGATTAGTGTAAGTGCGATTTCAAAAAAACCTTGAAAATAATATATTTAATTAAAATGTTTATCTGTAACTTGATGTTTCGTTAATATAGTTACTCTCTGAATTCCTTCATATCTTCAAGAAGGAATGTTGTTTTTTTGTTTTTCTTTGAGACAGAGTCTCACCATGTCGCCCTCCGTAGAGTTCTGTGGTGTCACAGCTCACAGCAACCTCAAATTCCTGGGCTCAAGCAATTCTCTTGCCTCAGCCTCCCAAGTAGCTGGGACTACAGGTGCCCACCACAACACCCAGCCATTTTTTTGTTGCAGTTGTTGTTATTTAGCTGGCCTGGACTAGGTTTGAACCCGCCACCCTCAGTATATGTGGCTGGCACCGTAACCACTGTGCTACGGGTGCCAAGCCAAGAAGAAATGTTTTAAATGAGGTTTTGTTTGGCTTTAAAGGCTCTAGTTGAAAAACTCTTTTCTGGCTGATTATTTAATTTTCTTATGAATTATCCTACTGAGTTAAAAACAGACAAATTTTTCCACACCTTTTTTTTTTGTTATTTTGGGTTTTTGTTAAGAGACAAGGCCTAATTTCTGTTGTCCAAGCTAGAGTGCAGTCACGTGGTCATAGTTCACCTCAGCCTCCAACTCCTGGGCTCAAGTGATCTTTTTACCTCAGCCTCCTGAATGGCTGAGACTTAAGGCCTATGCCACCACACCCAGCTAATTTTTAAAGTTTGTCTGTAAAGGCCTCCCAAAGTGGTGGGATTACAGGCATGAGGCTCTGTGCTTGGCCCAGACTTTTTAATGCAAAGAAAATCACTGACTTTTCTTACTGAAAACAACTGACTTATAAAGTTGTTTCCTTGGGAGGCTGAGGCAAGAGAATTGCTTAAGCCCAAGAGCTGGAGGTTGCTGTGAACTGTGATGCCACAGCACTCTACCCAGGGCAACATCGTGAGACTCTGTCTCAAAAGAAAAAAAAAAGTTGTTTCCCTGCCCCATTATGTGCAGGATGTGTTTTGTGAAGTACGTGGAACCAGCGTATTTTAAAGTAACTCCTCACAGATGGTTCACAGTCCTGTCACTCTGGGAGACCAAGGTGAAAGGATTGCTTTAGCTCAGGAGTTTGAGACCAACCTGAGCAAGAGTGAGGCCCCATTTCTACTAAAACTAGAAAAATTAGGCAGGCATTGTGGTAACCACCTGTAACTCCAGCTATTTGGGAGGTTGAGGCAGGAGGATCCATTCAACCTAGGAGTTTGAGGTTGCTGTGAGCTAGGCTAATGCCACAGCACTCTAACTTGGGCAACAGAATGAGACTCTGTCTCTAAATAAATAAATATAAAGTAACTCCTTAGGTGTGGTCTCTGCTCAGGGCAGGTGGGCGTGGAGCAGCAGTGTGGGAGTGGAGGGCTGGGTCGAGGCTCCTATGAGAGAGCTCACTTCAATGCAGAATGACTGAGGTGCTCAACTGTTTTTCTCTTTTAAAATCTGGAGGTAGAGTACGGTGTTCATCTTGGTATTTCTGCTGTATGGAGCACCTTCAAGCCAGACTAAAGAACAGTTAAGGAGAGCGGTCGATGTAAACACATCTTAGAAACTGTGCTGCTGAGTCCTGACCACCTGCCTAATGGAAGAAGAGAGCATTTAATAAATGAATAATAAATGATAGCTAATAATTCTAATTATTAACATCTAAATCTAAATAACAAGTGATTGGTAATTTCAGCCCAGGTGAGCTGAAAGTGCAACAGTGTACAACCAGAGACCATCTTTGTTTCTGTCCCAAGCTTTCTCTCAGTTCAAAACTTATGTCTGCAACCTAAAAATTTGTGCCTGTGTATCTGCTTGGGGTAGAGCAAATCTTAACTTCATTTTCATTGACTAACTTTTCAAAATATGTGTAAATCAGTTTTTGATAAATCTGATAAAAAATCTGATAAAAAAAATCAGATTTTTATCTCATATATTTCCCCACATTTCTTCAATTTCCTTAAATTTAAAAGTTTTTAAGGCTTGACCCTTGTAGCCCAGTGGTTACCGTGCCAGCCACATACACCAAGACTGGTGGGTTCAAACCCAACCTGGACCTGCTAAACAATGACAACTGCAACAAAAAATAGCCAGGCGTTGTGGTGCGCACCTATAGTCCTGGCTACTTGAGAGGCTGAGGCAAGGGAATCAATGGCTTAAGCCCAAGAGTTTGAGGTTGCTTTGAGCTGTGACTCCACAGCACTTGACTGAGGGTGATAAAGTGAGACTGTCTCAAAAAAAAAAAAAAAAAAAAAAAATTTAAGACCACATTGAGTACTGTCCTTCAATGCACTTACTTGAATTTGTCACACTGTCATTATATCAAGTGCCTATTTTGCTTGGTTTCTTAAGTAATGAAAGGTGGAAGCTAATAAGTTTGTGGTGTTTGTGTATATATTTGGTCACAGATGTTTTCAATTATGTTGTTAAGTTTTTTCCTTTTATGCCATACCTGTTTCTTTCCTCTGATCTATTTATATGCTAATATCACATTTGAAGTTAACTGTAACTTTATATTTTAATACAAGATAAATTTCTCCTGTTCTTTTGGTAATTTTTCTTTCCTATTTTCATACTTCCCTTTTTTTTTTTTTTTTGAGACAGTCTCACTTGTCGCCCTCAGTGGACTGCTGTGGTGTCAGAGCTCACAGCAACTTCAAACTCCTGGACTTAAGCAATTCTCTTGCCTCAGCCTTCCAAGTAGCTGGGACTACAGGCACCTGCCACAATGCCCAGCTATTTTTAGAGACGAGATCTCGCTCTGGCTCAGGCTGGTCTTGAACCTGTGAGCTCACGCAATCCACCCACTTTGGCCTCCCAAGTGTTGGGATTACAGGTGTGAGCCACTGCACCCAGCCCGTGTACCTTTCTTTCATATGAATTATTTACTTGTTTGTTTATTCTGAGATACTGTCTCGCTGTTTCCTGTACTATCACAACCTGCTGCAACATCCAATGCTGGGCTCAAGTGATCCTCCTACCTCTGTCTCCCAAGTAGCGAGGACTACAGGCATCTGCTACCATCCCTGGCTAATTTTTTAATTTTTAATTTTTGTGGAGACAGCCCTCCCTGTGTTGCTCAGGCTGATCTCAAAGGCCTGGCCTCAAACAGCCCTCTTACCCTAGCCTCCCAGAATGCTAGGATTATAGGCATTAGCCACCATACCTGTCTTATGAATTTAATTCATTTGTCACATTTACTGAAAAATCTAAATGAGATTTATATTGGAATATTATAAGACTGATATTTATTCTTAAAGGGTATCTTCAGTGGAAGAAATGGAAGGTACAGCCTTTAAGCGGTGTTCCTGCCATTATTGGTTAGCATGCTGGATAATCTAGGACAAAAATAAAATGGCCCAGCTAAGATGGTTTGCCATACAGGCCAAAGGAAATACTATAATGCAGTGCTCCAATCTCATTTTGCTGCTGCACCATCTTAAGGGAAGTGTTGATTTGTATACATCAGTGGTTCTCATCCTTCCTAATGCCATGATGTTTTTTCATTGTACAAAGGGGTCGCGACCCACAGGTTGAGAACCGCTGGACTGTACGTGGTTAGAAGTTGGCTGCTTGCAGGATCACATGTAGGGAATGAGGGAGTGCAGGAGGCATGCAGTTTTAAGGGGGAAAGCCATACCTTTGTTCCATTATTCTATTAGTACTTACTGCATAACCTCTTCTCGCTGCAGTGTCTCTTAACTGGGCAGTCAAGTGTCCAGGTAAAATTCAAGAGAAGAGTGAGTATTATGTAGTAGATTCTAGTGGTTAGTTAGCAGACTGCCTTTATCAGGTGAGTTTTAAAATTCCTAACTTTTGTTGATTTTTTTTTTTTTTTACCTTTATTAAAGCCATAAACATGTACTAATGAAAATTTAGACAGTATATGTAGTTGAAAAGTAAAATTATTAAGCCTACCACTAAGAAGTAATAGTTATCATTTTGGGAGCTTTTCTCTTGGTCATTCTGATTTTAAATTATGACATAATTTGAGCATACAGAAAAGTATAGAGCATAAAATGAGTGTTCATGTACCACCCACATTAGTCACATTTGCCATTTTACCGTTTTTGCTTCAGATCTTGTCTAAGTAATAAAACATTAATGAACAAGTTTGAGCCCATGTACGTTTTCCTGACTACCATTCCCCTTTCTTCCTCCCAAAGAATCATTTTCCTGATTTTGACATTTATCATTCCATATGGATTTTTTTAACACATGCATGTTGCTAGGAAAAGTACATCATGTGGTTGTACAAAATACTTTTGGTTTTTATATAAAATTATTTCAGTTGACTTTTTTTCCTAATCTACATTCTTTTTAATGATTGGATTGATACTGTTCTCCTCTTATAGTGGGGTATTATATATCACAGTGTGATCATTCTGATGTTAGACATTAGTTTTTCCCAGGTTTCTGTTTCTTAATATTGATTGCTATTGGGAGGTTAAACGGGCACAATCTTTGAAGAGCAGTTTTTTTTGTTGTTTTGTTTTTTATGATGAAGAGCAGTTTTTGTTTTTATTTTTATTTTCAGTTTTTGGCCAGGGCTGGGTTTGAACCCGCCACCTCTGGCATATGGGGTCAGCGCCCTACTCCTTTGAGTCACAGGCACTTCCTGAAGAGCAGTTTTTTATTATCTGAACTAGTTGAAGATTTATGTAGCTTATGACTTACCGATTCTGCTTCTTGGAATAGACTCTGGGAACTCAACATGTGAGCATGAAAACAATCTTATCTAGGTTAATGTGTATTTCCTTAGTAGCCAGTGAGGACAAGCAAGCATCATATATTACTGCCCTGCTGTGAGTTGCATGTTTGTCCTTTTTTCATTAACTCTGTTGTACATTTTTTTCTTCTTTTTTTTAATCTTTTTTTTTTTTTTTCTTTTGAGACAGTCTCACTATGTTGCCCTCGGTAGAGTGCTGTGGTGTCACAGCTCACAGCAACCTCCAACTCTTAGACTTAAGCGATTCTCTTCCCTCAGCCTCCCAAGTAGCTGGGACTACAGGTGCCCGCCACAATGCCTGGCTACTTTTTGGTTGTAGTTGTTTGGCAGGCCTGGGCTGGGTTCGAACCCGCCAGCTACAGTGTATGTGGCTGCCACCCTACCCACTGAGATACAGGCGCCAAGCCTCTTTTTTTCTTTCTTTCTTTTTTTTAAAGACAGAGTCTCACATTATAGCCCAGGGTAGAGTGCCATGGTAGCTCACAGCAACCCTCAAACTTTTGGGCTTAAGTGATTCTTGTGCTTCAGCCTCCCAAGTAGCTGGAACTATAGGCGCCCGCCACAACACCTGGCTATTTTTTGTTGCAGTTGGTGTTGATTAGCTGGCCCAGGCTGGGTTTGACCTGCCAGCTTCAGTGTATGCAGCTGATGCCGTGACCACTGTGCTACAAACACCAAGCCAATACTTTTGTTTTTAAAATAAGTCTTAGTGTGTTCTCTGCCTCCCTAGTTATTTTTCAAAATTGTTTTGACCCTTTTCTTTTTGCATATGAATTTCACTCTAGTTAGTATTTATCTTCTAATTTTTTGAATATTATAACATTTATTTGCTTCAAAATTCAAAAGGCACAAAGGCTTATACAAAAAGACCTTCCTGCTCTGTTCTCAGCTACTTAGGAACTCGTTTTCCTCCCTAGAGGCAACCACTACTATTAGTTTCATGTATAATGCATAGCCAAATAAATCGGCACTATTTACAGATTTGTCACTACCTAATATACCGTGTTCTACAATTTTTTTTTTTTTTTTTTTTGAGAGAGAGAGTCTCACTCTGTCGCCCTTTGTAGAATACCATGGTGTCATAGCTCACAGCAATATCAAACTATTGGGCTTAAGCAATTCTCTTGCCTCAGCCTCCCAAGTAGCTGGGACTACATCCCCCACAATGCCTGGCTATCTTTAGAGATGAGGTCTCGCTCTGGCTCAGGCTGGTCTCAAAATCTTGAGCTCAGGCAGTCCGCCCATCCTGGCCTCCTAAGTGCTAGAAGTACAGGCGTGAGCCACCACACCTGGCCTCAAGTGATCCTTTTGCCTCAGGTTTTCATTTATAGTAGAGAGAAGGTCTGACTCTTGGTCAGGCTGTTCTCACGAGCTCAAGCAATTCACTCACCTCGGTCTCAGAGTGCTAGTATTACACGTGTGAGCCACCATTCCTGGCCTTAGAAACGTACTGTGATAAAACTTCCTTTATCAATACATAAGAGCTTTTTCATTCTTTTTTAATGAACATATTTTGTTGGGTAGGCCAATAGAAATTTTTCTTTAGGTGAAATTTACATAACATGCAATTAACCATTTTAAAGTGTACATTTCATTAACATCTAGTGCATTCACAAAATTGTGCAATCATCACCTCTCCAGTTTCAAAACTTTCATCACACCAGAACATTCCTTTTCCTTAAGAAGTCACCCCTTGGCAGGGTGCAGTGGCTCACACCTGTAAACCTAACCCTCTGGGAGGTTAAGGCAGGTGGGTTGCCTAAGCTCACAAGTTTGAGACCAGCCTGAGCCTGAGTAAGACCTCATCTCTAAAAAACAAAGTTAGCCAGGCGTTGTGGTGGACACCTGTAGTCCCAGCTACTTGGGAGTCTGAGGCAAGACAATTGCTTGGGCCCAAGAGTTTGAGGTTGCTGTGAGCTATACCACAGTACTGAGGGTGACAATGTGAGACTCTTGTCCCCCCCAAAAAAAATCACTTCTTATTTCCTTTTCCCCTCACAACACTAATCTGCTTTCTGTGTGTATGGACTTGTCTATTTTGGATATATAATACAAGAATCCTATAATATGGCTTGGCACCTATAGCTTAGCAGCTATGGCACCAGCTACATACACCAAAGCTGGCGGGTTCGAATCTGGCCCAGGCCTGCCAAACAATAATAGCTACAACCAAAAACTAGCCAGCCGTTGTGAGAGATGCCTGTAGTCCCAGCTACTTGGGAGGCTGAGGCAAGAGAATCGCTTAAGCCCAAGAGTTTGAGGTTACTGTGAGCTGTGCTGACACAGCACTCTACCGAGGGCGACATAGTAAAACTCTTGTCTCAAAAAAAAAAAAAAAAAAAAATCATAATATGTGACCTTTTGTTTTTGTGTCTGTCTGCTTTAACATTTTCTACTTTTAGTCAAGTTTTGTTTTTGTTTTTGAGACAGAGTCTCAAGCTGTTGCCCTGTGTAGAGTGCAGTAGAATCACAGCTCACAGCAACCTCAAGGGTTTAAGCAATTCTCTTGCTTCAGCCTCCCAAGTAACTGGGACTACAGGCGCCTGCCACAACACCCGGCTATATTGTTGCATTTGTCATTGTCATTTAGCTGGCCCAGGCTGGGTTCGAACCCACCAGCCTCGGTGTATGTGGCTAGTGCCGTAATCACTGTGCTATGAGCGCTGAGCCGGATCAGTCAAGTTTTAACATATATCAGTACTTGATTTTTTTTTTTTTTTTTTTGCAGTTTTTGGCCAGGGCCAGGTTTGAACCCACTACCTCTGGAATATGGGGACAGCGCCCTACTCTTGAGCCACAGGCGCCACCCCCAGGACTTGACTTTTTTATGGCTGAATGATAATCCATTGCATGTATATGCCACAATTTGTTCATCCATTCATCTGTCAGACATTTGGCTTGTCACCTGTTGAATATTGTGATAAGCACCATTATGAACATTAGTGAATAATTACTTGAGTACCTATTTTCAGTTAGTTTGGATTATTCAATTATTATAATTGCTGCATCATATGGTAATTTTTTTAACATAAGCTTATTTGGAAGTAGATAATTTGACTTTTTGCACAACCACCTAAATTTTCCACTGTGATTGCATTGTTTTTTTGTTTGTTTTGGTATTTTTTTAGACACAGGGTCTCACTTTATTGCCCTCGGCATCACAGCTTACGTCAACTTCCTACTCCAGGGCTTAGGCGATTCTCTTGCCTCAGCCTCTGGAGTTGCTGGGACTACAGGCGCCTGGCTATTTTTTGTTGCAGTTTGGCCAGGGTCACGTTCGAACCCGCCACCCTAGGTATATGGGGCCAGTGTCCTACTCACTGAGTCACAGGCGCAGCCTGTGACTGCACTATTTTACATTACTATTTGTCCACATCCACTGCAACACTTGTTTTACTATAGCCATCATAGTTGGCGTGGAGTTATATATCATTCTGGTTTTGATTTACATTTCCTTAATAACCAGTGATGTTGGACATCATTTCATGTACTTTTGGGCCATTTGTGAATCTTTGGAGAAACATCTGTTCAAGATCATTGCCCTCCGCTTGGCGCTGTGGCACAGTGGGTTATGGTGCCAGCCACATACACCGAGGCTGGTGGGTTTGAACCCGGTCCCAGCCTGCTAAATAACAATGACAACTGCAACAAAAAATAGCTGGTTATAGGTGTAAGGCGCCTATAGTCCCAGCTACTTGGAAGGCTAAGGCAAGAGAATCGCTTAAGCCCAAGAGTTGGAGGGTCCTGTGAGCTGTGATGCCACGGCCCTCTATCCAGGATGACATAGTAAAACTATCTAAAAAAAAAAAAAAAAAAGACCATTACCCATTTTTAAATTGTATTCTTCGGCCTTTTTTTTTTTTTTTTTTGAAGTTTTTGGCCAGGGCTGGGTTTGAACCCCCCACCACCACACACGGCATGTCCCCTACACCATTGCCCCACCCCCGCTGCTCAAGACTGATTATTTCTTGTTTAATGAGCAGTTTTTAAAATTAAATCATAGCTGTGTGCATTTATGCAATCATGG
>CAUYPK010081789.1:0-38392 GCA_963574355.1 Loris lydekkerianus
GTGCCTATAGTCCCAGCTACTTGGGAGGCTGAGGTAAGAGAATCGCTTAAGCCCAGGAGCTGGAGGTTGCTGTGAGCTGTGATGCCACAGCACTCTACCAAAGGGCCATAAAGTGAGACTCTGTCTCTATAAAAAAAAAAAAAAAAAAAAAGAATTAGTAATATCTCTCCATATAAATGATGCTGTTACTTATTTTTAAAACATGATGGTGCCTGCGGCTATGGCATGTATTGATAGTAACTGCTATGTCCCGTTTTCTGAAGGACGGGGTAGCAGTGCACATGGCTTCACAGCCACTGCTCTGGGACTGCCACTTTGGGAGCAGCTGTTGACCAGCCCAGGGGGTGCCCCAGCTGCATCCGGGGACTGTGCAGGGGCACTCAGGACCCCATCTGTCTGTCTATCATCAAACAACCCCACTCCCACCTCTGTTCCCAGCGGGCTTTCCGGGAGGCAGGGCGGACGGCCTTCCCACCACTGTCTCCCAGCCCTGAGAGGTGTGGACTCCGTGTTTTCAGGATCTGAATCCATATGCTGCTGCCTCTTAGTGGATTGAGTTGGGTTCCTCGCCAACTGTTCAGCACTCAATGGCAGTGTCTATCCTGGGCTTGCATCAGAGCCCCTGACCTTGGAGAGGACTATAGGGGTCAGCACAGGAGGCCATGGAGGCAGGCGGGTTGGGGGCCCCGGCCCCTCCTGCATGCGCAGACTGCCCACAACCCCAGTGAGAAGATGACAGGGGAGAGACTGCAGCTCGCCAGCGAGGGTGTGGGTGGGCTGCCCAAAGCTCCTCAAGTGGCACCTGGGCCTTTGTATTCTTAGAAGCCACGTCATTAGAAGCTAGGGCTGGCAGTGTCGGAGGCTGCCATGGCTTGGGGAAGGGGGCAGCCCCAGCCCTGAGGAGGCTATGGCCAGGCAGGAGTTGGCTCCTTCACTGGAATGGCTTTCCTGAATGCCCACTAGGCACCAGATTCAGGGGGTCACAGAGAGAACATTGTGAAGCCCCTCTGTCACACCAGAGTGGACACACAGGGTCTACTGGAAAAGTGGTACAAGTACAGCATCACCAGGTTCAGGCAGGGAGGAGATGGTTGTGGCAGGAGCTTTCTGGGCACCACTCAAACCTTCTGGGCACAGCCCTAGGGTGCCAGGCCACGGCAGTGACCAGGGTTTCAGGCTCCTGCTGCAACTGCCATGCTATGGGCATAAAGGAAAAACGTGGTCCTTAAGAACAGAGGAATCCCCCACCATGGTTGGTCTTCAGTGCACATGACAGGCAGTGTGCGTTGCAGGGCAGGTCTGCCTGTCACAGTGTGAACAATGACAACAGTGACAGTGAGCCCTTCCTACGTGCTGTGCTCTGCAGTTCCCCAGTGCCCTCACATCCATCAGCAGCAGCCCAGCCTGAGAGGATTCTGGAAAGAGCTGGTTCTGGCCCAGCTGTGCTGTAGATACTGGTGCCAGTTATCAGGCGGAGGGGCAAAGGGCCTAATGAGGCGCGTGCGTGTGCGTGTGTGTATGTGTGTTCCTGTGACTGCGTGTGGTTGGCAGGCAGGACCACCAACGACCAGCATCAGCCCCCCAGCAAGGTGCCAGGCGCAAGGAGGTGCTTAGTCCCTGCTTGGGGAATGAATGAATGTTTGCATGTGTGCTGTGGATGGGCTGCTGATAAAGTATAGGTTGATTCTGGAAGAAACGTCAAGAAGCTGAAATTCAGGTGTTGGAAATTTAAGCGGAGAAAAATGGTTCCAATTCATTTAAAAAGATAGTTCTTACAAAATTGGCCATTGCCAAAAACTAGGAAAAATAGGGCTTGGAAGTTTGAAGTCAGTTGCCCTGATTGAAGACTAAATTAAGTTATTTTTACAGAGAATAATTTGGCAACTGTTATCAAAGACCTTGAAAACTCAAATGTTTTGTAGAACCATTATGTTTATTCAGCAGCTATTTCAGAAGCTTTTTCTATGTGCCAGTCGTGGTACAAGCTACCAAGTATACAGTGGTGATCAAAAGTAGTCCAGGCAGGGAGGTAGCTTCAGCTCAGGAGTTCAAGACTAGCCTGAGCAAGAGAGAGACCACCTCTCCAAAAAATAGCCAGGAGTGATATAAAGACAATTAATGACAATTAAAGTCACGGTGGGGGTGGGGGAAGGGAAGAGCAGAGAGAGGGAAGGAGGGAGGGGTGGAGAAGGGAAGAGCAGAGAGAGGGATGGAGGGAGGGGTGGAGAAGGGAAGAGCAGAGAGAGGGAAGGAGGGAGGGGTGGAGAAGGGAAGAGCAGAGAGAGGGAAGGAGGGAGGGGTGAAGGGAAGAGCAGAGAGAGGGATGGAGGGAGGGGTGGAGAAGGAAAGAGCAGAGAGAGGGATGGGGGGAGGGGTGGAGAAGGAAAGAGCAGAGAGAGGGATGGGGGGGAGCCTTGGTGTGTGCCACACCTTTTGGGGGCAAGACACAATTGCGAGAGGGACTTTTACTAATAAATGCAATCAGTGCAATCTGTTTTATTGTACCCTCAATGAATCCCCAACAATTAAAAAAGCCAAGAGATGTGTCAGGTGCTTGTAATGCCAGCTACTTGGAAGGCTGAGGCAAGGGGATCACTTGAGCTCAGGACTTTGAGGTTGCCATGATGCCATGACACTCTAACCAGGGTGACAAAGTGAGACTTTGTTTCAAAAAAAAAAAAAAAAGAAGATGTAGTCCTTGCCCTTGAGAGCTTACTTTGTAGAGGGAAGATATAAATTAATCAAATTACTACATAAACATAAAATTATGTGAAAAAAATGAAGTGACTGAGGCTAAGGCTTTCTGCTTGGCATTGGGAGATGGTGGGAGGATTGTATTCACACCTGCTAAAGGTCAAACCACAGGATGTCCCAGCAGACTTGGATAAGCAAGGGAAGTCAGTATCTCACACCTGTCAGCTGGGAGCACCCTAATTGACACATGAGAACAGGCCCAGTGAATTGCCTCTAGGACAACTTTTTTTAGCCATCTCTTGTAAAAACAAACAAACAAAAAAAACCCCTTGTCTTGCACTTATCTTGTGGGATATCTTTCAGGACTGCCCTGATTTGACGGACTCAAAATGCAATTCTTTGTTTCCCAAATAAATGCTGTTGCCTTTGACCTCTGTATCAATCCTTTTTGGTAACAATTAAAAAGTGCAACAAGTAGTTTGAATGAAAAGATAGGACATGGTGCCAGCAGGATGGGCCCTAATGAGATGGGGCGGTCAGGACAGGCCTGTCTAGGGGAGGGACATTTAGGAGAGGCACAAAGGGAGGCCTGAAGGATGAATGACACCGCCAGGCAATAAATGGGGAGGATGTGCATTCCAGGTGTAGAGAACAGCTTGTGCAAAGAAAGGCCGTTTTGAAGCCAAAAAACGCCCTGTGTGCTTGAGGAGCTGAGCCACGGCCCGTGCGGCTGGAGTGCAGTGAGTGATGGAGAGCACGGGAGGATGTGAGGCAGAAGGGGCCAGATCATACAGTGCCTTCTAGGATAGCTTCTGGAATTTGGATTTTCTTCCAAGTGTGACAGGAAGTCACCGGAAGGTTTTAAGCAGAGGAATGGGTGGCAGGATCCAATGGGAGTAGAGGCAGGATGGCAGGAGGAGGGTAGATGCTTTAGGAGATTTGCAAGGTTCAGGAGGGAGATGATGATGGCTGTGACCTGGTAGGGTAGCAGGGGTGATGTGGGAAAGAAGGTAGCTTTGGGCTGCAGTGGGGTGCAGGTTGGATGTGGGGGAGAGGAAGCAGTCCCAGGGATGCTAAAGGAACACACAGTGGCAGGAAGGGAAGAAGGATGGCGTCAGGGAGTGGGACATTTGTGTGGGGGTGGCAGAGGGAGTGAAGGCTGGGTTGACCAAGGGGACTCCATTCCCAAGGTAAAAAGTGCAGCAACAAGGAAGCCCATGATCTGAGTAGCCAAGGGGTCAGCAAGTCATCCATTCAGCTGCAGAAACTTTCAGGAATGAGCTGTAAGAGCAAAGTGTTGGAAATAACCAAAATGCCCCACTGTTGGGGGGGGGGGGGTAAATGACAGTGCATCCACTGGGCATAATATGTTATAACCACTAACAATGTGGGTTCTACACCCCAGGCAGCATGGGAAAGTGTTTCTGATATACTTAATGTTACATGGGAAAGAAACACCCCCAACATCCGGAAGAACTAATTTATTCGGACTGAAATTTGTTTCCTTATTTAACACTTTTTATTGAACTCTAAGATACCAGTAGAAAAGTACATCAGCCATAGGTATCAGTAAGTGTTTGCCATCTAGCCAGAGCTAGATCAAGAAATAGAAAGTCAAGGCCGGGCGCAGTGGCTCACCCCTATAATCCTAGCACTCTGGGAGGCTGAGGCAGGTGCATTGCTTGAGCTCAGGAGTTCAAGACCAGCCTGAGCAAGATCCCGTCTCTACTAAAAATAGAAAAATGAGCTGGATGTTGTGGCACACACCAGTAGTCCTAGCCTCCCCTCAGGAGACTGAGGCAGGATCACTTGAGAATTTGAGGTTCCTATGAGGTAGGCTGATGCCAGGGCACTGTAGCCTGGAGCAACATAATGACACTCTGTCTCAAAAAAAAAAAAAAAAGAAAGAAAAAGGAAATAGAAAGTCAACAACAGGGTGGTGCCTGTGGCTCAGAAGCAGGGCGCCGGCCCCATATACTGAGGGTGGCGGGTTCAAACCCAACCCTGGCCAAACTACAACAACAATAAAAAAAAATAGCCGGGCGTTGTGGCGGGCGCCTGTAGTCCCAGCTACTCGGGAGGCTGAGGCAAGAGAATCGCTTAAGCCCAAGAGCTAGAGGTTGCTGTGAGTCCTATGACATCATGGCACTCTATGGAGGGCAGTAAAATGAGACTCTGTCTCCACAAAAAAAAAAATAAATAAATAAATAAAAATAATAATTAAAAAAAAAATGAAAGAAAGTCAACAACAGCCTGGAAATGCCCTGTGTGGTTCCCCTGCCACAACATCCTGCAAACAGAGCCACTGTCTTCACCATATCTGCTTTTGCCTTAGACCTCAATTTGTAATTTTAAATAATTTATACAAGTGTGACCTAATATTTCCTCTGTATTCACAAAGGGGAATTTGACCAAGGATCTCAGAATTACAAAATAAAAAAAATTTTAAATGTGGTTAAAATTATGTCTTTTGAAAGAAAAATGGGAAACAATGGGGCTTTTAGATCTTTTGCGATGAGGTTGTGTTAGTTTTGTGGTGAAGAAAGTGCTGCTTTGAAACACCGGCCAAGGACGCTATTGCCTCATGCAGTCTCTGGAGACCAGTTTGGAGAAGGGAGTTTGGCCCTTGCAAGCCTCAAACCTGGGGCTCAACCTGAGCTGAGTCTGGGCTTGGTTTTTCCTCACTGGCATAACACAGTGGCCTCAGGGGCAGAGGGAGGACTTGGCAGGGACACTGGTGTCCTGTAGGCTCAGCTGCCCAGCCCTCTCTTTCCCTCCCAGCCTCCCTCTATTCCTGTCTTCCCCGGCTGCCTGAGCCTCACACCTATCCCTTCTTCCTTCCCGCAGGTAGAAAAACTTGTAAAATATTTGGATCCCAACGACCTGGGGAGAATCAACTTCAAAGACTTTTGCCGAGGAGTGTTCGCCATGAAAGGTGAGGCCTTCTGCCAGGGGTGTCCTAGGGACTCTCACAGGTCCTGTCCAGCTGGGGAGGCTGGTGTGACTCAGATTCCTTCTCACCGGGGCCCTACATCCAGAAGGATAGCGGGGAAAGATATTGGGCTAGTGGGGCTGCAGGCCTCTCTGAAGCTCAGCCACAGCCCTGCCTCCCCACCCCCCGGAGCCAGGGAGGCCTGCACCTGCAAGATGGTCATTTCTGCCCTTCCCACTGTCTGTCCCCTCTAGAGAAAGGCTCCCTCTCTGCTCTTCTGTCCTCTTCCTTTTCCTCTCTCTCCCCCTTTAGAGTGACCAAACTTCTGAGGAGTTTCCCAGGACCAGTTTTTTTTTTTTTTGAGACCAGAGTCTCACTATGTTGCCCTCGGTAGAGCGCTGTGCAATCACAGCTCACAGCAACCTCCAACTCTTGGGCTCAAGCGATTCTCTTGCCTCAGCCTCCTGTGTAGCTGGGACTACAGGCGCCCGTCACAACACCTGGCTATTTTTTGTTGCAGTTGTCATTGTTGTTTAGCTGGCCCAGATCAGGTTCGAACCCGCCAACCTCATTGTATGAGGCTGGTGCCTTTTAACCACTGTGCTACGGACACGCAGAGCCACCCCAGGACTAGTTTTAAAACCAGGACAGTTCTGAGCAAACCTATAGGGAGCTGGTCACCCCATCTCCCTCCCTCCTTCTACGTTTCCTTCATTAGTCTCCTCCCTGCTCTCTCCTCCTCTTAACTCATAATTCCTTTCTTCCCTCCCCCTGCCCCTTAAAGGAAGACTGTATAACACACACACACACCCTTTTCCCGAATTCAAAGGCCCTATGGTGAGAAACCCAAAGGAATCTGAATATGGTCTGTGCTTTCCTACCATTGTGCTAAGGAGGTCACTGGCCAGGTGAACTTGCTGAGATCTCCCCACTAGCTGCAAAGAGGACAGTCACTTCTAGAAGTCCCATGGTGTCCTGTTACCTGCGAAGGAAGCTGTGGTTTCCCCTCTGTATGAGGTCCTCGGAGTCCTGGGAGGGTGGGACGGGAGCAGGAATCACTTCAATAGAGGGGAGGGGTAAAGGGCAGTGGGTGAAAAATTGGGGGCACCACACACAGAGGCCCCCAGTAAAGATTTTCCAGATGAATTTGTTTGATTCTTTGGGCCACCACAGAGTGCACCTGCCCTGTGCCTATGCCAGGCACTTTGCCGGTTTTAACTCCTTTATCCAGTATAACTGTGGGACATTTGCTCAGGAACCCAGGAGGGAGCCTACCTGTTTTACTGTGTCAGCAGAAGCTAGAGCCATCCTGAGGGTGGTCCTATCCTGGACATTCTGGGCCTTGCAGGACTTGATGGGGAGCCCTGAGCCTCAAGGGAATGGGTGTGTTTGGAGTCCCTGTGAGCCAGGCAGGAAGTATTATCTTATCTCTCTTCCTCCAGGAAGTCCTCCTTGATTGCCTTTGCCCCAGTCTGCCCTCTGCATTTGAGAGTGTTGTTTCTGTGTGTTCTTTGTTGGGCTCGTGTCAGTGGAAGAGTGTCCAGCTCCATCTGCAATGCCCTGAACCAGGTTGCCCACAGCCCAGTGCTCCATCCCCACCTCCCAGTGAGCATCTGACCCATTGGAGACTTGAGCTGTCTGCTCCCCTTAGCCCTTCCCACCCATGCCCAGGCTGGGCCCAACTCCTCACTGTCTGTCTGTCTGTCTACTTGCAGGGTGCGAGGAGCTGCTAAAGGATGTGCTGTCTGTGGAGAGTGCAGGGACGCTGCCATGCGCCCTGGAGATACCAGACTATGCGGAACAGGTACAGCCTGGTGGCCTCGGGGCCCTCTTGGGTCTGTTTGCCTTCGTCCCACCTTTTCTCAGTATATGGGAGGACCTAGACCCTCCCTCTGAGGACTCTCAGGCATCAGTCAAGAAATAGTTTAGGAACATGAATGCTGCAGCCCCTTGGGAAGCCACATTAGAGTGTGTAGGAACTGGGGGCTCCTCACGGAGTATCTTTACTCCCCCTCTGTGGCACCAAGGAGAAGCTGAATCCCCAACAGAAAAAGGGACAGGCTTGAGGTCAGGCGGGCAGGACTAAAATTCTCTTCCTTCTCTCCTGTACCCTGCCCCTCAAAGCCAACAAGTCCCTGTGTGGTTTTATTCCCAAACAATAATGAATTCTCCAATTCTCTGAGACTACCTGGGTGTCCAGCAATTCAATTCAGCCTGACACTAACCATCCAGAGTTAGCACAGACCCCCTGAGTCCAAGGTCAACCCCACAAGACTGCCCCCACCTCAGATGCCAGCCACAGTTCTGCCCAGCCAGCTGCAAATGCAGGGGTTTACACCACTGGATGGTGTAATAATTTACTCAAACAACTTGGGAAAACTCTATACTTAATGGTTATCAGTTTATTATAAGGGATACAGCTCAGGAATACCTACAGAGAGGCACAGGTAAAGCCTGGGGCTGGGGTGGTACACAGTTTCCATGCCCACCACCTGCCTAGCACATCAATGTGTTCACAGGCCCCAAACTGTAGCTCATCATTCAAGTGTTTTTATAACCTTATCTCCAGCCTCTCTCTTTTCCCTGGAGAAGGGCCTCCTTAGGGCTGAAAGTTCCCACCTTCTAGTGATGTGTTTGCCTTTCTGGAGACCAGCCCTACCCTGACACTATCTAAGGGCCCCACCCTGAGTCACTTCCGTAGCTCTGATTTACTGTTTTTATCACCTAATGATGTGTGTTTATATAAAACACTGCATTCTTCAAACACTTGCAGCTTCACCCTCCGGGGAAATAGCTTAAGACGTGCATGTTAGTTTCCAAGCTCCCTAACTAGCCAAGACACCACGAGCTAGAAGAGGATTGTTTTGGTTTCTCTTCCAGGCAGCCCCAAAACCTCTTCTCCAGCTTCTCCCCAAAACATGAGTATGTTTTTTAATAGCTGGAGGAGGCCCAGGACCCCAGAGGTTGCTTTGGCCGCAGGGATCCAGCTGGGTAGTGGGTCAGGGCTGGGTTCTGTGCGCAGGAGAGGGAGAGTCCCTGAGAGGTCTTCGTGTTGGAGGAGGCCATGGCTTTAGCTTCCACCAAACGCAGGATACCAGGTATGGGGTCAGGGCCTCCAAGGTAGGAGTTGGGTGAGTGCACCTCAGGTTGCTGTGCTCAGAATGAGAGCCCTCAGGGATGAGCAGAGAGAGGTGGGCTTCAGGCTTGTGCCGAGGCCGGCAGTAAGGATTCCAGGCCTGCCTCACTATGTCCAGCTTATGTGGAGTCAATATGTGCTTGGGGCCAACCGATGAGACCTGGACCAAGGCAGAGGACCCCCAATGTGGGACGAACACTGAATGCCCCAGGCGCTTTTTGGAGTGAACCCTTCATGGACAGAGGAGGAGGTGTGGGGAGGGCTCCTGCAGAACTGCTTCATGCCCTGCTTTGGCCACTGACTGGCCATGCAGCCCTGAGCACGTTCTTCTCAGCTCCTCTGAGCCTCAGGTTCCTCATGGTAAAACACAGTTGGCCATCCAGCCTGGAGGGCCTGTTGTGAAATGCAATGAGAAAACAGCCCCATCATCTCAATGATAATTCACTTCCTCCTGGTGCTGTGTTTGAAGATTAGTATAAGAAAATGATGTCGAAGTTGAGATTTGCATTTCTCATTTTACCCTTGAAAGCCCTGCCCCCAAGAGCTGGAGGCAGAATGGCACAGAGGCCTGGGGCTTGTCTGGCAGCAGTACCCAGGAACAGGGAGGTCTTTGGCTGGCCTTACGCTCTGCCATCCACACTTCTAGAAAAGATTGTGCATGAAGAAGAGGTGAGAAATAAGTGTGGAAGAGTTGGCCTCTGAGAGGGTACTCTTTGTAAAGCACTGTGGTTTTTCTCCAACATCTAGAGGTGCTAGGACAGCAGAAAGCCCCCATCAGCCTGTCTCTGCAAGCCCGGGTCTCCTCCTTACCTCTTGGGACCTGGCCACCAGGATAGGTGCTTGTTGCTTTCAGTTTTAAGCCCCTGCCAGGTGAACTCTTTTCTGCCCTCCATGTAGATCTGGCCCTAACGGGCAGCTCCGGGGGCTTGTGCCCTGTGAGATGGTGACGGTTAGGGACACAGGACAGTTTTGCAAGTTGTGCTAATAGGGCAGCTTAGTTGAGTGGGCTCTGTTTCCTTCTTGGGCTCCCAAGTGCTGGGGGGGGGGGGGGAGGAGCACAGTTTAAAGTTCAGCCTGCTGGGGAGTGGATGCCTGAATGACCCCTCCAGGCTCAGGATCTTCACAGCAGAGGGCCCTTCCCATGGGGAATCAGAGGGGACACTTCTGGGGCAGGACCTGATCCTGCAGGCCAGGCCCTCAGTGCCCTGCTGTGTCCCAGCTGTCCCCTAGGGGTCAGCCTGAGACCGGGAAGCCCGCAGGTGCCTGGCTCACCCTGAAGACTAAGATGTCTCCAGGGAACGCGTATGTGAGGAGTGATTAGGGGCGGTGTAAGGGTGACACACCATGAGACCATGAGACAGCAGGACCTGGATGTGGCTGGTACATGCCTGGAGCTTTCTAGTGGCTGTGCCCTCTGTCACTCCCTAACCTCACCCCTCCATGGCTCCATGTTTACCTGCTGGGGGCAGAGCTCTAGCTGAGCCGCTTTCACACCCAGGGCAGCACCCACTGCCACTGTCCTCAACGTGCTCCTTGAGCATGTGTCTAAGTATTTCTAGGACTAGATAACTAGAAGTGGAATTGCTGTATCAAAGGGAATGCAGATTTTAAAAAAAATCTCACTTTGTCACCCTTGGTAGAGTGATTTGGCATCACAGCTCACAGCAACCTCAAACTCATGGGCTCAAGTGTTCCTCTTGCCTCAGCCTTCCAAGTAGTTGGGACCACAGGCATCCACCACAACACCCGGGTAATTTTTTTTTTTTTGAAACGGAGTCTCGCTCTGGCTCAGGCTAGTCTTGAACACCTGAGCTCCGGCAATCCACCCGCCTCGGCCTCTCAGAGTGCTAGGACTTTATTTTTTAATAGGTGGAGCCCGAAGTGTCTTCCCAGAGGCTTGTACCATTTTATCATCCGTATGATATATGGGAGTACACGTTTCCTTATCCCTTTCATCTTCCTGCTGGCCCCCCCCCTCCCTTCTGCTCACAGTCTAAGAGAGGACAGCTCTTCACGGCTGTCCTCTGTGTGGTCCTGTTTGTCAGTGAACTGGACCATCCTTTCCTATGTTCTCCCACTTTCTGGATTCCCGCTTCTATAAATTTACTGTTCACACACATATTCCTTACCTATTTTCTTGGGATGGTTTGTTGTCTTTTCCTTATTGATTTATAAGAAATCTCTATATATTCTGATTCTGAATCTTTATGCATTTGGCTTGTATTTTAATGTCGTTTTTGTTGCCTTGTCCTGTTAAAATTCTAATGTCATCATTTATCAACTCTTTTATGCCATTTACATTTTATATATTAACTTAGGCCTTTTCTGTCTCGGGGCTATCAACATATTCTCCTATAAATATTTCAAATACTTTTAGGAAAAAAGAAGTATGCTTGGCTGGAGCTTATTTTTGTTTTTGGTGGGAGTAGCAATCTGGCATGCTTATTTTTCCAATGTTGCCAGTGCTTTGAGTTCTGATTGTTGAACAGTCCTCTCTCCACTCATTTGAAATTTCATCTTTGGCATATGCTCCCTTTCCTTATCAACATGGGTCCCTTTCTGTACTCTGCTCTCTGATATTCATCGATTTGTCTACCTGTTTATTTATTTATTTTGAAACAGAGTCTCACTATGTCACCCTCGGCTGAGTGCTGTGGCATCACAGCTCACAGCAACCTCAAACTCTTGGGCTCAAGTGATTCTCTTGCCTCAGCCTCCCAAGTAGCTGGGACTACAGGTGCCTGCCACAATGCCTGGCTATTTTTTGTTGTTGTTGTTGCAGTTGTCATTGTTGTTTAGCAGGCCTGGACGGGGTTCGGACTTGCTTGCCTGGTGTATGTGGCCGGCACCTTAGCCACTGAGCTACGGGCACTGCCCATTGTCTGCCGGTTTTTAAGCCAAAACCACAGTGTCACTCTGGCTTTGTAATTTGATATCTGGCAGGGAAAGCCTCCTTCATCCTTCTTTGTTTAAAAAATGTTTTTGTTGGCTCGGCGCCTGTGGTTCAAGGGTCTAAGGCACCAGCCACGTACACCTGAGCTGGCGGGTTCGAATCCAGCCCCGCCTGCCAAACAACAATGATGGCTGCAACCAAAAAAATATCCGGGCGTTGTGGCGGGCGGCTGTGGTCCCAGCTACTTGGGAGGCTGAGGCAAGAGAATCATTTAAGCCAGCAGTTCTCAACCTGTGGGTCACGACCCCCTTGGGGGTCAAACGACCCTTTCACAGGGGTCGCCTAATATCAGATATTTACATTACGATTCATAACAGTAGCAAAATTACAGTTAGGAATTACAATGAATTACAATGACAATGAAAATAATTTTATGTTTGGGGGTCACCACAACATGAGGAACTATATTAAAGGGTTGCGGCATTAGGAACGTTGAGAATCACTGGCTTAAGCCCAAGAGTTTGAGGTTGCTGTGAGCTGTGACACCATAGCACTCTACCGAGGGTGACATAATGAGACTCTGTCTAAAAAAAAAAAAAAAAGTTTTTTTTGTTTGTTTGTTTTTTTCTCACACCTGTAATCTAAGCACTCTGGGAGGCTGAGGAGGAAGGATCACTTGAGCTCAAGAGTTGTTTAAAACCAGCCTGAGCAAGAGTGAAACCCATCTCCAAAAAGAAAAAAAAAAGTTTTTGTTACTCTTACATGTTTTCTTTTCTTTTTTTTTGCAGTTTTTGGCCGGAGCTGGCGCCCTACTCCTTTGAGCCACAGGCACCGCCCTTACGTGTTTACTTTTCCAGAATAGTCCTTTTGTCAAATTCTGTTACAAATCTTGCTAGAGATTGTGCTTAAAATTGAATTTATACATCAACTAGAGGAAATTGATTCTCTACAATATTACATTCTCATCCATACATATATGTGTGTGTGTGTGTGTGTGTGTACAGTCTTCATTTATTCTGGTTGTGTGTGTGTGTGTGTGTGTGTGTACAGTCTTCATTTATTCTGGTTGTGTGTGTGTGTGTGTACAGTCTTCATTTATTCTGGTTGTGTGTGTGTGTGTGTATACAGTCTTCATTTATTCTGGTTGTGTGTGTGTGTGTGTACAGTCTTCATTTATTCTGGTTGTGTGTGTGTTTGTGTGTGTACAGTCTTCATTTATTCTGGTCTTCTTTTCTGCCCTCTAGTAACTTTGTATGATTTTCTTTAAATAGGCTATGTGTATTTTTTTTCTTAGGGTGACATGTCCTAGGGTTTTTGTTGCTTTTATGCATAGGATTTTTTTTTTTTTTGCTGTGAAACTGGTTATGGCTGATGTATAAGATAGATTTTGATTTTTGGTGTTGGTCTTGTCATGACAACCTTGTTAAGCTCTCTGTGTGTTGTAATAATTTATTTACATCCTATTTTCTACCCTGCTTAATTTCATATCATAACGTAACTTTATTATTTTTCTACACAATTTTATTTTATTTATTTATTTGTTTATTTATTTATTTTTTGAGACAGAGTCTCACTTTGTCACCCTTGGTAGAATGCCTTGGTGTCATAGATCACAGCAACCTCAAACTCTTGGGTACAAGTGATTCTCTTGCCTCAGCCTCCCAAGTAGCTGGGACTACAGGTGCCTGGCATGACACTCAACTATTTTTTTTTTTTTTTTTTTTGGAGTGGGGGGGGGTCTCACTCTTGCTTAGGCTGGTCTTGAACTCCTGACCCCAGCCAAACCACCCGCCTCAGCCTCCCAGAGGCATCAGCCACCACACCCAGCCTTGAACATAATTTTAAATGGCTATGCAATATTTCATCACACAAAGACAAGAAATTTATATACCAATTTCTTATTGTTGGGCATTTGTATTCTAATCTAATTTGGGGGATTAACAAAAGCAGTGTAATAACATCCTTGTAGTATTTCCTCAGAGCAGCAATCATTGCCTTAGAGGAAATCAGAGGTTGGCAAATTACAGTCCCCATGAGCCAAATCTAGTAGCCTGTTTTTGTAAATAAAGTTTTATTGGAACACAGCTGCACCCATTTGTTCACATCCTGTCTGTGGCTGTTTGCTTCACACCACAATGGCAAAGTTGAGTAGAGGCCACAGAGGCTGGAGAGACTACAAAGTCTAAAATATTCACTGTCTTCTCCTTACAGAAAAAATAATGTTTAACTGCTGTGGTAAATTCTGATGAATGGAAACTTTTATTAAAGGATGCAAAATATTGAAACTTCTACTACATCTGCCAAATTCCTTTCCAAGAATCCAATCAGAATTGGGTCAGATTCCTACTCCCCTTTTGATACTGGTGTTGCTGATTTCTCAAATCTTTCAAATTTGTGAGGATTGAATTAGAGCCCTTCTTTTGGATTATTATATTAACTTAACATTTTTTGGTCATTGAGAGTTTTTCCTTTATGAATTGCCTGTCCACTTCTTCACCCTGGTTTCTATAGCTATGCTTATTTTTTTTTTTTTTTTAAGAACTAGAAATATTAGGCAGCGCCTTTGGCTCAGGGAGTAGGGCCCTGGCCCCATCTGCCGAGGGTGGCAGGTTCAAACCCGGCCCCGGCCAAACTCCAACAACAAAATAAATAAATAAATAAAATAAAAGAACTAGAAATATTATCTTTTTTGACATACGTTACAATTTGTTTTCAGCTTGTCATTTATTTTTAACTTTGTTTATGGCAGCAATTTTGAAAAATTATCATAGCTGGTGGTGACCATAGCTCAGTGAGTCGGGCACTGGCCATACACACTGAGGCTGGTGGGTTTGAGCCTTGTCTGGGCCTGCTGAATAACAATGACAATTACAACCAAAAAACAGCCAGGCGTTGCGGCGTGCTCCAGCTACCTGGGAGGCTGAAGCAAGAGAATTGCTTAAGCCCAAGAATTTAAGGTTGCTGTGAGCTGTGACGCCATGGCATTGTACCGAAGGTGACATAGTAAGACTCTGCCTAAAAAAAAAAATTAAATTAAATTAAAAAAATTTTTTTCATAGTTCATTCATCAATCTTTTCCTTTATGGTTTCAGCCTTCAGTGTAATGCTTAGGAAGACTTTCTCACCTGAGATATTTTATTTTATCGTTGTGTATTTGATTTTACTATGCAAAACTATAATCCATGGAATTAATTTTGATGTCCAGAAAGAGGAAGCGATCTACTTTTTCCCCTCTTGTCTTCCCTCCCCCACCTCACCTGGCCAGAAGCAGCAGCTCTTTGCAAGGTTATACCCAAGCCTCCCCTAATGGCAAAACAAATGGGGTTTGCTAGGGACCTGGATCTCAGCTTGAGTTCAAAATGGCTCTTCTGCTCATATTGAGAAGGAACTTTGCCAAATCCCCATCTTGCCAGAACGGTTTTTTAAAACTCTACCCTGTGCTTCTCTGTAGAACTGAGCTTACGGCCTGAAAGTCCAAGCTCGCCCTTGCTTCCTTTCACCCGTCCTGAAGCAAGCATTTCTAAAACCACCTATGACAACGGCACTTTTCAGTTCTAAAAATACTCTTCCTGACAAACAGCTCTGTGATTCAGCCGTGCCGGTGGAGGTGTGGGTGGGGGCGTTGCGCTTACACTGGGGTGGTGGCAGGCGGTGGGGGGCCTCGTACCTCGGGGAGAAGGAGGCCTACTTCATCCTTTCTATTATATTTGGTCCCGATATTTTTTCTGTGTTCCAACACCCCTACTCCCCAATCCAAAAAGAAAAAATATCTTGCTTATCCCAAGCCTTGGAGCTTCTCTAAAGATCCTTGATTTGTATCTTAGGGAAGTTACTTAATTGTGATTCAGCCAAAGGTGGCTGTGACAGAAGCAGCACAGATGTTGGAGATCTTTTGTTTGTTCCCTCACCTTGGTCCTCCCTGGACCATCTGTTCTCCACCTCCTGCACCGAACATCCCTACCTTAGGAAGGCTGGGCTCAGCTGGCCGGTGAGCACCCTGTTCCCTGGATAGCCCTGTGGGACACTTCCTATCCAACCCAACCCTGTGACCCCAACCCTGCTGCCCAAGCTCACACGTCTTTAGAACCTAAACTCACTAAGTTAGAGCTTGCTAAAACTTTAGACAGTGGCTACTTACATACCATCCCATCTTTTTAAGGCTGAGCAGAAGGGCAACATTTTGGTTTTATTACCCTGCAGGATGTTAACCACTTTAGTATCTGACTTTGCTGTCATATCTCAGCACTGTTTCTTTTGCTGGTAATACATACTTTAATCTCTCTTATTCTTCTTTGAACCAGCTACCTTTGTGTTCCCTCGTTAATGAGTTAGGCAAATTTTGAAACGAGTAAATATGAGAAATGTATCCTTGATCACACAGGGACAGATGTTAGTGCTAGAAATAGACCATTGTTTCTCAACCCTGGCTACACATTGGAATCACGTAAGGAGCTTTTAAAAAATTCTGATGCCCTGAGAATCACCTAAGCCCAGGAGTTGGAGGTTGCTGTGAGCTGTGACACCATAGCACTCTACCGAGGGTAATAAAGTGAGACTGTCTCTAAAAGAAAATAATAATAAAATAAAAAGAAATAGGGTGGTGCGTGTGGCTCAAGGGAGTAGGGCATATGCCGGAGGTGGCAGGTTCAAACCCAGCCCTGGCCAGAAACTGCAAATAAATAAATAAGTTAATTAATTAATTTAAAAAAATTCTGATGCCTGAGTCCCACCTCCTGGAGTTAGTCTTGTGAGCAGTCCAGTCATCTGTTTTCAGAGCTCTGCAGGTAATCCTGATACACATTCAACTTTGAAAAAGAAATGTCTAAACCAGGAATTCTGGCTCGGTGCCTGTAACACAGTAGTTATGGCACCAGCCACATACATTGAGGCTGGCGGGTTCAAACCTGGCCCAGGCCAGCTAAACAATGACAACTGCAATAAAAAATAGCCGGGCGTTGTGGTGGGTGCCTCCCAGCTACTCGGGAGACTGAGGCAAGAGAATCGCTTAAGCCAAAGAGTTTGAGGTCATTGTGAGCTGTGATGCCACGGCTGGGTGACATAGTGAGACTCTGTCTCAAAAAAAAAATAAATAAATAAAAAATAAAATAAACTGGCTTGGTGCCTGTGGCTCAAGTGGCTAAGGCACCAGCCACATGCACCTGAGCTGGCCAGTTCGAATCCAGCCTGGGCCCACCAAACAACAATGACGACTGCAACCAAAAAATAGCCGGGCTTTGTGGTGGGCGCCTGTAGTCCCAGCTACTTGGGAGGCGGAGGCAGGAGAATCACTTGAGCCTAGGAGTTGGAGGTTGCTATGAGCTGTGATGCCACGGCACTCTACCCAGAGGGACAGCTTGAGACTCTGTCTCAAAAAAATAAAATAAATCAGGAATTCTCAAACGTTTCTGCATATTAGAGGAACTGGGGAGCTTATAAGATTCCTGCGTCCAGGCATCCCTCAGCCCAGAGCCCCTGGGAAATAGACTCCAGGCATCAGCATTTTTTAAAGCTCCTCAGGCAATTCCATGAAGCCATGACCCATACAGTGTTCTGGACTCTGGCCAGTTCACATCAACACTTCTTTCCTTAAGGATGGAATGCAGAGGAGAGTCGTGTGCCCTGAAAATATCAATGCCTGGCACAGGGTGTGTGTTCAACAAATGACTGTCCTTCTTACGTGGCCCCAGAAGAAATCCTCTGGGAAGTGTGGTGTGGGGTTTGGGGGCCCTGATCAGAGGAGTCCATCATCCCCCATAGACCATGGCTGCCTGGACACTCGGTCACAGGAGGCAGCATTCTTGGAGTCCAGTGAGCCATGACTTTGCTTTTCCAGAGAGAGGCCCCTCAAGGGCCCGTGGGACTCAAGGTCAGCAGGGCCGGGGGTGCATCACGTGTCAGGACCTAACCTGGAATCTCTTGTTGGAAACTTCTGAGGGCTCAGGCTCCCAGGACAGAAAGTGGGAGAAGGGAGAGTTGGGAAGGGAGAGTTGGTCACTTTTATGTAACAAACACCTGAAGAGTTGACGTTTTCTTTACCTTTTTGTTTTGAAAATTTTCAGTTTTGAGAAAAATCCTAAGAACAGAACAGCGAATGCCTGTATATCCTTTACATAGACTCACCGGCGTGTTGTTAAGCTTACTTTCTCTTCCTCTGTGTTTGTGTAGACACACTGTATTTGGAGGGAGTTTGGCACGTTTGAAGGCTAGTGACAGACACTTGTGTCCCTTCATCCTTAAATACTTGACCCAAGAACAAGGACATTCTCCTATATAATCACAATAAAATATCACTTGCAGGAAATTTAATATTGATGCAGCATGTTACCTGATATAAACTCCATATTCATATGTTCCCAGTAATATTTTTCTTTTTTTTTTTTTTTGAGACAGAGTCTCACTATGTTACCCTCAATAGAGTACTGTGACATCACAGCTCACAGCAACCTCAAACTCTTGGGCTTAAGCGATTCTCTTGCCTCAGCCTCCTGAGTAGCTGGGACTACAGGCGCCCGCCACGATGCTGGTCTGTATTTTTTTGTTCCAGTTGTCATTTTTGTTCAGCAAGCCCAGGCCGGGTTGGAACCCACCAGCCTGGGTGTATGTGGCTGGCGCCCCACCTACTGAGCTACAGGTGCTGTCCCCAGTAATATTTCTATAGCTTTTATTTTTGATCTCAGATGTAATCCAGGATCACATAGACCACTTAGTTGCCATGTCTCTTTAGTCTCTTTTAATCTAGGAGAGTTCCCTAGCCTTTGTTTTTTGTTATTGTTGTTGGTTTGTTTTGCACTCCTAATAATGCCATTGACCTTTTTAAAAACTTCAGGCCAGTTGCTCTGAAGAATGTCCCTCAATTTGGGTTTGCCTTTATTGATTTTCTGGTACTTTGGGGTGGTGTAATTTAAATTTAAATCTAAAATAAAACGGGGTGGAAGGGAGGAGAGTGCTACTGTGTGTGTTTTCAGCTCCAAAATGCATTTAAAGTGCCTGTGGTTGGTGCCCACTCAGCGGGCCTCAGTTTTCCATATGAAACATAATCCAAATGCCCCTTCCAGCTTGTGTCCATTTGGGGGAAAACAGATGCCTGGTTGTCTGAGTGCTGCCGAGCATCTGCCCCTTGGCTTCTGTCCCGTGTTGGGAGGAGGCAGCGGCCCAGGAACGTGCCATGGGCCATGTGAGCATCTGTGCAGTGGATGGCAAGCCCTGACCCTTGGGTCCAGCGTCAGGACATGTGGGTTCTTGCTCATGACTGTGTCCACATCTCTATCCTGTTTGGGCCGAGATGAGGATGTTAGAGCAGGCTGCTTTCTCTCATGAGAGGGCCAATCTCAGGAGAAAACTGTAAAACAGGCCTAGTGACAAGAACCTTCCAGGTCTTGGGAGGGATTTTCTAAGATTACGTGGGCAAGAGGTCTGAGCCCCTCTGATGCTGCAGGTGGTGCTTCTCTGGGTGCCCAGGTACCCACGCCTGAGGGAGATCCCAGCTGCGTGCCAGGGTGCCCGGGAGCATCTATCTGGAGCATTAGATGCCCTGGAAGAATTGGGGGAAAGATATCTAATATTAAAACAAACATGGAACTTAGGAAACATTTTAAAGATAAGAAGGAAGACTTTTAAAATGGTTTTACTTTACAGGCTGCTCATTTAAGCTCTGCTTCTGCCATGGTCCCATGTCCACATTCTGCCGTGGGCCCCTTTATGTAAAGTATTACTATTCCTGTTGTTTTGGTCTAATAAAATAAGAGCTGTGTCCTCTTTAATAACACAACTGGTCTTAAGGAAAGCACAGGGAAATTTGACATTGGGTGGCCAGGGCTAGGGGTTAGCTCCATGAGCTTTGGGGTGGGAGGGGTGTGACATGCTGTCACCTCCTCTCAAGATGGCCACAAGGAGGCTGGATCCAAGCCCCCCTGTGTCTGGGGCTGCCCTGAACCTATAGGCAGCCCTGAGGCCTGATCTTCACCAGGCACTGCCAATCCTCATCCAGGCTGCTCGGAAGCCTGGATGGAAGAAGCTTAGGTTTCAGTCAAGCAGGATGAGTATGAATTCTGCTGGACTATTTCCTGTGCATCACTAAGCAAGTAGCTTCACCTCTCTGAGTTTTTTTTATTTCTTCATGTGTAAATTTGAAGTACTCACAGAGGGAATGGAATGAGATAATGTTTCTAAATGAGTCCCCCAATAAGTGGCAGACATTATTATCTTCTCGGCACTACTCAGAACCCTGAAAGGAGAGGGAATCATTGAGAACACAGGTGGCAGAGAATTCCCTCACCTGCCCATTCCCAAAGCAACAACCTGCACTCAGCTTCCCATCCAGTTTGGGGGACAGTGTGACCTTATTCTGATGAAGGCCATTTTCTCTTACCACCCCCTTCCCCACCTCGCCCTTCAGCACAGGACCTGGGCCCCTCTTGCCAATGCTGGGACATGCACCGACAGACCCAACCCCCTACCTTCAGCCCCGCCCCAGCCCCCCACCCCCCGCTGTCACTGCGCCCCCCTGCTGGATGGTTTCCACTTGTGTAGGAGCTGATGCAGCCATGCCCACGGTGGGGCAGAGCACCTTGACTCCACAGCCCGTTTCTCTTCCCTTTAGCATACATGTCCTCCAGAGACACATCTGAACTCCCTCTCTCGCTTCCCTCTCTCTCTGCTACCCCTCCCAATCAGGTGTCAGACCTTTTGTTTTGCTGAAACACCGCTCACAGTCACCAGGAACTTCTGACTTACCTAATTCCAGCGTCCGTTCTCCATTCACATTTTGCTGGAACTCTGGGCAGGACCCGGCACAGGCAGCCTCTGCCTCCTCCGACAGTCCTTCTCTTAGCTCATGGCTCCTTCCACCTCTCAGGCTGCGCCTCCTTGGCCACCTTTGCTGAATGTTTTCCCTGTGGCTCTCTGCAGGGGTGTCCAACCCATGGCCTGTGGGCCACCTGTGGATTATGGGAGGACTTGTTTGCTTCTCTGCTTGTCATGAAAATTATGCACAGACCTTTCTTTTTTTGCTCATTAGCTTTTGTTACTGTTTGTACGTTTGATGTGTGGCCCAAGACAACTCTTCCTCTTCCAAGGTGGCCCAAAGAAGCCAAAAAGTTAGACGCCCCTGCCAGGTCTGATTCTCGGCCCTTCTCTTCCTCACTTCCCTCACTCCCCTGGGGAGCTTACTGGTACCTCTACTCTGAGGGCCCCCAAGGTAGAGTCTCCCCCTCTGACTTTGCCTTTGGCTCCAGACGCTTCTATGGAACTGATACCGGAATTTCCTCTTCAGTAGGTCCTTGGTCTCAGGGATTTGAAGAATGAACCCACGGACCACAGATCAGTGTAAGATAGGACTTTTATTAGAAGTTATAAAGGAATATGGAAAAAGTGAAAAGCACCAGAGCTTCTGGAAGGGGGGAAGAACTGAAGAACTCGCTTGGGAGTCTCCATGTGGGCTCTTTTATCTAAGGGTCTTAACTCTAGAGGATCACATGTGGCTGGCAGTTGGTCCTTTATAGTCTTTTTTCCGGAGAAGGGATTAGAGTGTGCGCTCCTACCCAAGGTGGAACCACCCAAAAAATCGTCACAGGCTGCTTTGTTCATGATCTTATCAGAGCCCAGAGGGTGTGTCCCGAAGAAGGCAGTCTGCCTGTGCCTGGAAATGGGGGTCTGACTTCTGAGCTCACCTGGGTCTAGAGAATGGGGGGCTCCCTGTCTAGCCCTGAGTGGTGGAATCCTGTATCAGAACCACCTTGGCCCCCCTGCATTTCAAACACGTTCCAAACTAAACCCTTTGATCTACCCATCACTGCAACCCCATGGGTGTCTCTCCCAGGCTCCCCTGCCTGATTGCTTAGACCAAAGATCCAATCTTCCTTAATTTCCTTCCTTCCACATTCAACCCATCAGCAAGGCCTGGTGATTTTGCTTCCAAAATACGTCCTGGGCCATCCCCTTCTCTCCACCTCAGAGGCTACATCCCATTCCCACCAGAGCCTGACACTGCCTCTGCCCCTGATGGGCAGTCTCCACACAGCAACCACAGTGTTCTTTTAAACTGTAAGTACCAGCGGGCATGGTGGCTCACGGCTGTAATCCTAGCATTCTATAAGGCTGAGGGGGGTGGATTGCTTGAGCTCAGGAGTTCAAGAACAGCCTGAGCAAGAGCAAGACCCATCTCTACTAAAAACAGAAAGAAAAAGCTAGCCAGGTATTGTGGCAGGTGCCTGTAGTCCCAGCTACTGGGGAAGCTGAGGCAAGAGGATTGGTTGCGCTCAAGAATTTGAGGTTGCTATGAGCTTGGCTAATGCCATAGCATTCTACCAGGGTGACAGAATGAGACTCTGCCTATAAATGAATGAATAAATTAATAAATAACCAAACAAACAGCTTTGGCACCTGTAGCTCAGCAGGTAGGGCACCAGCCACATACATCGGAGCTGGCAAGTTCGAATCCAGCCTGGGCCTGCCAAACAACAATGACAACTATGACCAGAAAATAGGCAGGCATTGTGGTGGGTGCCTGTAGTCCCAGTTACTTGGGAGGCTGAGGCAAAAGAATTTCTTAAACCTAAGAGTTGGAGGTTGCTGTGAGCTGTGACGTTACGGCACTCTACTCAGGGTGACAGCTTGAGACTGTCTCAAAAAACAAAACAAACAAACAAAACAAACAAACTGCAAGTCCTGCCCTTTTCTCCCTTGCTTCAGACCCCAGTGACTTGCCATTCTACTCAGCATAAATTTCTGTACCCCCACTGTTTAACGTGGCCCGCCAGGTTTCACTTTTGCCCAAATCTTTGGCCTTACCCCCTCTTGCCTTCCCCCAAATTCTCATTGTTTCTGCTGACCTGGCCTTCACTCTTTCCCTCAGACTCCCCGATCTAGCCTCCAACTGGGATCTTTGCCTTGCTTTCCCCCCTGCCTAGAACCCTCGCCCCTCACATCTTTATTCAGCTGCCCTCCCACTCTTCTTCAAGTTTCAGCACAAACATCACCTCCTCAGAGAAGCCTTCCCTGACCACGCTCTCAAGGAAGCCCCTCCTTGTCCTCTCCTGTCTCTCCTGTAACACTCGAACATGTCCTTCCATTTATGCACCACTGTTTGCCACAATCTTTGTTTTTTTTTTGTAGAGACAGAGTCTCACTTTACCGCCCTCAGTAGAGTGCCATCACATCACAGGACTCACAGCAACCTCTAGCTCTTGGGCTTACACAATTCTCTTGCCTCAGCCTCCCGAGCAGCTGGGACTACAGGTGCCCGCCACAACACCCGGATATTTTTTGGTTGCAGTTTGTCCGGGGCTGGGTTTGAACCCGCCACCCTCGGTATATGGGGCCAGCGCCCTACCCACTGAGCCACAGGCGCCGCCCTACACAATTTTTGTTTTGAGGGATAGTCTCACTCTGCCACCCTGGGTAGAGTGCTGTGGCGTCATCATAGCTCACAACAACCTCCAACTCTTGGGCTCAAGCGATCCCCTTTCCTCAGCCTCCCAAGTAGCTGGGACTACAGGTGCCCACCATGATACCTGGCTAATTTTTCTATTTTAGTAGAGATGGGGTCTCACTCCTGTTCAGACTGATCCTGAGCTCAAGCCATCCTCCTGCCGTGACCTCCCAGAGTGCTGGGATTACAGGCGTGGGCTGCTGCATCTGGCCAGATTCTCCATTTCTAACCAGCTCCCCAGTGAGGTTGGCACTACTGGTCAGAGATGAGGCTGGGAGTGCTTTGTAACTCGGGGTCCTGCCCCTCTTTCTCCTTAAATGCCACAGGAAGGTGTGGAAAGAGCTGGAGGGGTCCTTTCATCACCTCCTGTCCCCTCCTCCCGCCATCCACCAGCAAGTGTTGTCTCTAGCAGTTACCAGTCACCTCCGCATGTGGCAGGCCCCCCTGGGTTTCTGTCTCCACATTTCTGCTACTGTGACAGACAAGACAGATTCTCTGCCAGGAATTGTGCTCAGTCACATGCTTCTGTCGCTGTTCTGTCTTCCCTCTGCCTTCCTCTTGTTTGTGCAAACTCCTGGGGGATGCTGCCCCTGCTGGGAGTCAGGACCAGACAGCTGAGGCAGCTGGGATTTGGGAGGCATTGCCGAGAGGTTCCCAAACTTTGGTTTCGGGAGGAGGCAGGTATAGGCTCACCTGAGCAGCCCTGGGGAAGCACGTGGACTTTGTGTCTAAGGGTCCTAGACGTGAACCTTGACCCTGTCACACCCTAGTTGGGCCATCTGAACATCACCTCGCTGAGCCTCACTTTCTTTACTTGCTAAATGGAGGTTGTAACTGGGGCTTCCTCACAGGGTTATTGTAAAAATGAGACATGAGAATGCATGGAAAAGTGCTCAGCACAGTGTCTGGAAAAGTCCGGAATTTCTCATTTCATAATGCATAGATTGCAAGACATATTGTGGTCCATATCTTTGGCCCCAGGGAAGCTGACCAGGTGCTGATAGCAAGGCCTGCGTCTCAGGCCTCCTTCCACGCCTGCCTCCCCCAACCTCTGACCTTCCACTCCTGGGTGTTCTCAAGACTTGAGTCCATCCCTTTGTTAGATCATTTTCCTCTGGTGGAGACCAGATCACCTGAAAACCACACCTGCTGAGCCTGGGGTAAAATGCACAAATGTTGTGTAAACAGGTGTTCTCATTTTGATCATTGCTACATTTTGTTCCTGCCTGGGAAAATGAGACTGACTGAGCATAAGTAAGACATCTGGTAAAGTCTGATCTTAAGTCAGAAACTTCCTGTGGGCTCTGGGAAGGCTGTGGAGGTCCCAAGATAGTTGATGATTCCCCCAAGCCTCTTTGATTAGCACCACAGTGTGAATAGGCAAGCTAGTCTTCCAATCTCTGGTCTCCCAACTGAACAAGTCTGTAAGAAAGGAAAAACATTTCCTCTGCCTTCTTATGTTCTGTTCCTGGGGTCTGCAAATTAAATGGACAAAAGACAGTAACAGGAAAAAAAAAAAATACAAATTTTACTGATGTTTTTAATTTTACATACATGGGGGCTCCACAGAAAAGTGAAAACCCAAAGAGGGGGTTAGAACTGAAGCTAAATGGCATAAAATAAGTTATTTTAACAAAGGGAGATAAGCTAGGGAGAAATAACTAGACAAAGGACAAGGGTTTGGGTCCCTAGGGGCAGTAAATTGTGGGCGGTACCTAAGAAACATGTCAGATAAGGATGGTTTAGATTTGTTTTGTTTTGTTTTTTTGCAGTTTTTGGCCACCTCCGCCATATGGTGCGGCCCCAATGGTTTAGATTTGTTATGCAGACACACCTCCACCCACTGGGCTTCTCTCCTCTTCCCAGGATCAGGAGAAGGGTTTACAAATGGAAATTTATGTCTCCTTTATAAAGGGAAATGTATGCCCTACTTTTCAGACAAATAAGGGGAGGGCAGAAAGCTCCTCCTGCATCTGATGTTTTTCCATTGCCTTCAGCTCAAAATAATCCTTGTGCCAACGTGGGCATCATTTGAGATGGCATATTCTGATCCCCTTCAAGTTCTGGCCTCAGTCCCTTCCTAAGGCCCCTGCGTTGTGCACACGGGCGCTTCATTCTGTCTTCTTGAACTGGACCTCTTTTGACCACAGGGCAGGCAGCTTAGCATCCTCTCTGCTCTGATAAAGTGACTTTCAGAACAATTGCTTTTATCTCACCTAGCCTGGCTCTTTTCTCTGTGCTGTGACTTGCAACATTCTTGCTCAGACACCACCTCCTAATTTTTACTGCAGCTGGAGATGGGTGACACCAGGAGGTCTCTGGACCCTTAATCACTGCAGTGAATGTCACCTTCGCCACCTTCAGAGCTGATGCTTGTGGCAGCTGCACTTTCCCTCCACTGAGCTCTGCTCCGACAAGTGATACCGGAGAAATTCAGTCTTCCTCAGGTCACATTAAACCCCGATTCCTTTAGATTTTCCTTTCTCTATCCTGATATCAAGTTCCACATCAGAAAGCACTGTTTCATCTTACCGTCTTGCAAAAACCGTTCCGCTGTTGTACAGTCTGTCCTTAGTGTTAGGCACCCCTAAACAGAATATTTCTTGAACTTCCTCAAAATGGCTGTGGGAAACCTTATAACCAATGTGCGATCCCTTGTGCTCTCAAAACCATACATTCTTTTTAGGATTTTGCACCAGAAAAGGATTCTTTCCTGATAAAATGATATCCTTCTTCCATCAGAGGTTGAGAATTAAAACTAACCCTTTGCTTTCCCTTTTCTGTCTTGGGAGCTGAAAAACTTAGAACTAAGGAGGCTGGTTAATCAATAAAATCTACCTTTCAATGTAATGATTTATCTTCTGTTTCTATATGGTTTCTTATTTTATAAGTCCAACTATAAATATGTCTTTTAGGGTAAATTATTTTACAGCTGTCAGAAAAAAACCTAAGGAATTCTGATTTAGGAAGGAGAGGCTTTATTGGAAAAGATTTTTCCAAGGGGTATGGGGAGGTGTGCATTGCAATAGGGAGAAAGTCCTGACCCTGGTCACAATAAGATCTTTAAGCATCTCCAGGCTTAGGCAAAGGGTTTTTCTTTTACAGGCAGGAGGAAACAAAACAGGAAAGAACTGGTGTGAGCACAGGTGAAAGTCTTACCTGAGGAGGGCTGTTAAGCAGGCTTAGTAAGCTGGCTCAAGCAGGGATGGGCAGTATTCAAGTTTGGATAACAAGCATTTAGGTAAAGAATGGGAATTTGAGGCTGGCTACTGTGGCTCACTCTGGGAGGCTGAGGTGAGTGGACTGCCCAAGCTCTGGAGTTGGAGACCAGCTGGAGACCCCGTCTCTACTAAAAATAGAAAAATTAGCCAGGTGTTGTGGTGGGCACCTGTGGTCCCAAGCTACTCAGGAGGCTGAGGCAGGAAGATCGCTTTAGCCCAGGAGTTTGAGGTGGCTGTGAGCTGTGAGACCCGGCACTCTACCCAGGGTGCCGAAGTGAGACTCTATCTCAAAACAAAGACTGGGAATTTGGAGGGCCATCCGCACAGGTTCTAGACTGTACTCTCCCCAGGGCCAGGGACTAGCCTGAGGGTTGCTTTGCCTGCCCCAGGCCTGACCAAGTTCCTGGGGCCCTCTTTGCAACTGACTGACTGGTGGGGCCTTGCCCCTCCCAGAGATCCAGCAACAAGTGTCCTGCACTGCCACATCTCTGTGAAGGAGTCCCCAGCTCTGGGCTGTGCTCTTCAGCCCCTCCACCTCCCCGAGGGGGTTCCCGTATGGCCCTTTCCTCCCTCTCCTCCAGACCTAACTCTGGGAAGCTTGCTGATTCCTTCTCCCACCCCACCCCCACCCCCAGCCTGGCCCTGGCTCCCCGCCTTCTTCCTCCCCTTTCCAAGTCAGCAACAAGGTGGGAGAGTGGGAAGGCAGAGAAGGGGTCACCCCATTGCCCCCAAGGCTGACCAGAGGCCCAGGGAGAGCAGAGGCTGCAGCCCTGGGGTAGAGGCAGGGCAGGGCCCTTCTGCTTATTTGTAGGGCCTGTCCTCCTCCAGGCAACCCTCCCTTCTGCTGCCCTCCCCAGCGTGTCTCTTTCTAGTTCTTTGCCTCTGTGTGCTCTCTTCTCAGTCTTTCTGTCTCTGTTTGTGTGTCTCTTTCTGTCTCTGATTCTCCTCCCTTTCTTTCCCTCTCTTTCTTGTCTCTCCATCTCTATCTCCCCCTCTCTCTCTGTTTCTGCTATCTCCAGTTTAGCACAGTGTGACCTTGGAGTTGGGCCCAAGTCTCAGCAAGAGCCAGACCAACAGTTGAGTGGGGAAGCACAGATAGAGTGCCAGCAGGTACTTATATGCCTACTCTCCTTTATTACTACCTTGTTCTTAGAGACAGGATCTTGCTCTGTTGCCTGGGTTACAGCACTGTGGCGTCATCATAGCTCACTACAGCCTCAAACTTCTGGCTCAAGCGATCCTCCTGCCTCAACCTCCTGAGTAGCTGCAACTGCAGGTGTATACCACCACATCTGGCTAATTTTTAAATTTTTTGTAGAGACAAGAGTTCTTGCTATGTTGCTTATGCTGGGCTTAAATGCCTGGTCTCAAGTGATTCTCCTGTCTGGCCTCCCAAAATGCTACAATTATAGACAAGAGCCACTGTGCCCCACCCCTAATCTCCTTTAACAAACTTCAGCCCTCATCTTGTCCACTGTCTTAGACGAACCCTGACAAATAGATACTGTTATACCCATTTTACTGATGAGGAAGCTGAGGCTCAAACAACAAGGAACCCTATCAATTCATGAATGGATTAATAAACTGTGGTATATGTATACCATGGAATTCTATTCAGCCAGAAATAAAGATGGAGACTTTATATATTTTGTATTTACCTGGATTCAAAGAACATCCTCCTAAGTAAAGTATCACAAGAATGGAAAACCAAGTATCCAATGTACTCAAGAGGCTAGTAGATGAACAACTGCAGGCCCATATGAGAGAAAAACACATCTAAATTCAAGAAGGGGGCTCAGCGCCCATAGCACAGTGGTTATGGCGCCAGCCATATGCACCAAGGCTAGTGGATTCCAACCCGGACCAGGCCAACTAAATTATAATGACAAGTGCAACAAAGAAATAACCAGGCATTGTGGTGGACACCTGTAGTCCCAGCTACTTGGGAGGCTGAGACAAGAGAATCACTTAAGGGCAATGCCTGTGGCTCAGTGAATAGGGCACTGGCCCCATATGCTGGAGGTGGCGGGTTCAAACCCAGCCCTGGCCAAACTGCAACAAAAAAATAGCTGGGCGTTGTGGCGGGAGTCTGTAGTCCCAGCTAGTTGGGAGGCTGAGGCAAGAGAATCACTTAAGCTCAGGAGCTGGAGGTTGCTGTGAGCTGTGTGATGCCATGGCACTCTACCAAAGGGTCATAAAGTGAGACTCTGTCTCTATTAAAAAAAAAAAAAAAGAAAAAAAAAGAATCACTTAACCCAAGAGTTTTGAGCTTGCTGTGAGCTGTGACACCACGGCACTCTACCGAGGGTGACATAGTGAGACTCTGTCTCAAAAAAATAAAAAATAAAAATAAATTCAAGAAGGGGGGATGAGGAGGGAGGGTTTGGTAAGGTCTCAACAAGTGGGTACGACATAGGGGTATATGGTATACCTCCTGGGTGAAGGGCACAACTCCAACTCCAACTTTACCTAACAAAAGCAAACAATGGGCTCAGTGCCCATAGCACAGTGGTTATGGCTCCAGCCACATACACCGAGGCTAGCAGGTTCGAACCCAGCCCAGGTCTGCTAAACACAACAATGACAACTATAACAAAAAATAGCTGGATGCTGTGGCAGGCACCTGTCGTCCCAGCTACTTGGGAGTCTGAGGCAAGAGAATCGCTTAAGCCCAAGAGTTTGAGGTTGTTGTGAGCTGTGATGCCATGGCATTCTACCACAGGGGACATAGTGAGACTCTGTCTCAAACAAACAAACGTCAACAATGTAACATAATCATAAGTACCTTTAATCCCCCCCCCTTCAAAAAAAATGACCTAGTTACTTATACAAGCTCTCAGGGCCACAGAGCGCACAGCTAGAATTTTTATCTGCACCTGTCTGGCCCAGATGTCTCTCCTAAGGCTGCTTAGGTACCCCAGGCCTCTCCTCATTAGCCCCACCACCAGCCAGGCCCATGTGCCCTGAGGGGCTGCATACGTGACTTCAAGGCTATTCACGGGAGCTTCTGCATTGCTGGAGAATAGTCTGCTACTCAGGAATGAAATAGAAGTTTTAGAGGGTCCAGGAATCTCCCTCCCCCATCCCTAAAGTAACAGCTTTTGGAGTCCTGAAGGTGGCTCTGACCAGGGCACAGAAGGTCTTAAAACAGAAGCCCATTGGCTTGGTGAAAGAGGCAGGTGCGACTATGCCAGGGGTATTAAAAGTGTTCTTTAGGAAGGGACACTGGGAAATGTGCCAAGGGAAGGTGAGGGGGCTTCTAGCTGAGGGACTCCTGGGAACCTTTAAAATGCTTGCCTGGGACCTCCCCATAGGAAGGTGGAGGCAGTTTGCCGGCCTTCTTTGCTCTCAGAACCCTTTAGGCACCAGCGTCTTTGTTACAACAGTGTAGAAAGGACTAGCCCAGGGTGTGGTGTGAAATATGTTGAGGGTGCAGCTACCACTTCCTCTCCAGGAGAAAACAGAACACAACCTGTGATAACAGTGTGAGGTTTGGTTGGCAGCTGTTACCCAGGGAGCCAAAGATTTGTGGCTACACAAAGAGCCATGTGCAGTGAGTCCAGCCCTCTATTAGCTTCTGTATCTACTACACAACTCCTAGGGCACTATTCTCATTGTAGTCTCTGGGGATTGTGCAGTGCATAATCTGTGCAGCTGAACATGGTAGTCCTGGTCCCACACCTCACTCATCATGGTTGTCTAATTGCAACAGCCTCTCTACTGACTTCCTGTTTCTAGTCTGTTGCTTCTAGGGTTGTCCGCATTCCTCGTTGGTCAACTCTCCAGTCCTACCCTCCTCCAGATTCCTTCTCCCCCTAGCCAATCGCCAGAGTAGTCTACAAAGAACCCTCAGCCATGCAGGGTCCCTGGGAGTGGAGTCCTGCCTCTGAGATGGCCAGGCTGTGTGATCTTGGGCAAATAACTCCACCTCTCTGGGCAACCCTGCAATTATCACTTATCCTCATTTGTAAAATGGGGGTAAAAACCCATCAGCTTATAGTTCTATCACTAGCTTGAGAGCTTCAGGAGGCCACAGGCTCCCTCCTGTTTGTCTCTGTCCTCCAGTGTCCGACACATACGAGGTCCTGGTGAATGCTGGTTGAGCAGATGAGCGTGTCTCTTTGACCGAGACCTTTCTGCAGCCCTCCTCTCCTGCTTGATTGGCTTACTCGGGATTTCCCACACGCTGCCGCCTTCCTACTGCTGGGCTTTCGCCCCTGCAGCTCCCCCTCCTAGAATTCCTTTTTGCTCTATTCCTGCAGCACTGACCATATTTGGGACAGCAGAACTGCCACCCCAAAACGCTTCTGTGCACCCACCACATCAGAAGCAGCCTCCCTCCTCCCTCAGGCCCTCCTCCATGGCCCTAGTACCTCTGCCTAACAGTGGAGTTAGGAACTCCAGAGGGGCAGGAACAGCTGAAGCTTCACCCTCCCGGGGTTCCCAGGGCTTGTGTGGAACCTGGGGCCCGGGCAGGGCTCAGAACAGAGGTGCACAGACTGCGGTCACAGGGCTCTTTCCTGCCTTCCTGTCACTCCCAGGCTTCTCAGGAGCCCCTTCACCAAGGGAGGAACCAGGTGAGGCTCAGTCCTGCTGCTTCCCCAGGCACGTGGTGGCTGGAGCAGACCAGATGCTGAGGCCTGACAGGTGGGGTGAGCACTTTGAGGTCAGATGTTGGGGGCCCCTGGAAGATGAGTCTTGGGGTCTGGTGAAGAGGCAAGTGCACTGGGGACTCTTGTTCCTTGCATTGGCTTCCTGCTCTCTCTGTTGCCCTTCCTGGTAAGACTTTGGGCAAGTTATGTCACCTGAATCACAGGTTCCTCATCTGTAAAATGGGCACGATGCCGGTATGCTTCTCAGGCTCACTGGAAGGTCCAGGAGATAAAGCAGAAGCCGCTGGCATTAGGTAGGATGTGTTAGAATCCGACGGCGAGACAGTGCTAGAAATGTTGGTGGCTATAAATATCACTACACTGTGTCTATTTTCCGGCAAAGAACCATTAATTTCTTGGACCTCTTCATTTTCTATTCTCTCCTTCCATGACTGGTGGTGGCAGGTGGCTTTCCCTGGGACTAATTTTTCACAAAGTTGTATTTTGAGGCTTTTCCCCTATTTTTAAAGACAGAGTCTCACTGTGTTGCCCAGGCTGGAGTGCAGTGGCCGTTCACAGGCACAGTCACAGCTCGCTGCAGCCTTGAACTGCTGGACTCAAGCGATCTTCCCACCTCAGCTTCCGAGTAGCTAGGACTACAGGCATGTGCCACCACCATGCCACACTGCGTGTGTATTATTTGTCATGCCAAAGGAGTTATATGGTGAGTAAGAACAGCTCTGCGCTGGGTTATGTGCTGAGTTGTCCCCTCACCCCTGCCCATGGGCCCCCCACCACCCACAGCCTCCACAGCCCCCACATACACCATCATGACCCCTCAGTACCTGTGGACCCCTACTCACAGCTCCCCCCCAAACCCACTCATAGCACCCCCACTGTCTTCAAAATTCCCCCACACCCTCCCCCAGCCTTCCAGCCCTTAAAGGTCTGTCCAATAAATCCCTATGGCCATTTGTCACAGAGGTGCTGGTGTGCAAAGGAGGCAGAGAAGCCACCAGTTGTCCACACCCTCCCCCCGCCCACTCACCCCCCAGCCAGTCCCTATAATGTGCACAGCTAAGGAGCACCACCTGGATAGCAGACACTCATCTAGCACTTATTTCACACCACGAACTGATGTAAGCCCACCCTGTCCGGTCAAACAAAAATGCACGGCTCTCCTGGGTTCAGGACCCAGAGCTTTTTTTTTTTTTTTTGTAGTTTTGGCCGGCGCCAGGCTTGAACATGCCACCCCTGGTATATGGGGTCAGTGCCCTACTCCTTGAGCCATAGGCATCTCCTGACTTCTCGGAGCCAACGCCTCCCTGCACCACCGCAGAGGGCCATGAGAGTGTGCAGCGTTTTCAAGCAGACTTGGCCAGAGAAGCTTTCTTCCCCTCTGGAGCATACTTTAGGAATATTCTAGGCTCCTGCTATTCCTGGTGTGCTATGTGTATCACCTGGGGGCTGGTTAGAAATACAGAATCTAAACCCGTACTTGGGGTCATCTGTAATTTAACATAGTGGGTGATTCACTCATGCGTTTATGAAAGTTTGAGATGCTCTTTTGTAGGTCACAGGTCTGGACCTTAGCCATAAGTTGGAATCACCTGGGGAGCTTTAAAAAATACAGATGGCCAGGTCCTACTCTCAAATTCAGATTTAAGTGCTCTGAAGTTTGGCCTCGTCATTGAGAGTTTGAAAAGCTCCCAGGTGACTTGATAGTACAGCCAGCTGTGTGGACGGGTGAATGTCAGATAGGTCAGGGGCATCAGGTTGGAAATGTGCAGGGAAGCATTTAGTCTTGGGACAGTCCCAGGGAGGCTCAGGGAGACAGGGACTACACCCAGGTCTCAGGGCTGACACCAGTTCCCAGCCCCAGCTCTCTGAGTTGCTATTTCCACACTATCTCCTTGAAAATTCTCCTTCCTGGTCCCAAGCTTCAGCTCTGGCCCTGCAACAAAAACCTTGACTGGGTTTTGATCACGAGGCCGCCTCTGCACACACTTTGCTGGCTGCTAGTTCAGGACTCAACAAACAGTCTCTGGAAGCCAGTAAAGCTTAAGCCATCAAAGTGGGGAGGCGTCAACATGTCACCACCACGGGAGCACAGTCCCTTTATGTAATAAGCACCAGCTGGGAGGCCGTTCAGCTCACTGGAGAGCCGGGGACTCCAGGCCGGCATGGGTTTGAACCCCCACCCCAGCTACTTGGCAGCTGTGCTGCCCCACATGGCCTGTTTATCTCCTCTGAGCCTCGGTTCCTTCACCCATAAACCGGGCACAGTAATACTCCCTGCTACAGGCTGGTGTGAGACGGAATAAGATGAGGAAGATGACAGAGTCCCACAGTGCCTGGCACCTGGTGGGCACTAGATCAGAGTTGAGGTAGTTGAGGGTGCTCACTTTTGGCACAGATGCAGCAGGCTTCCTCACCCCACCCCCCGCTAGTAGCAAGAGCCCCCGAACCTCTCTCCACCAGGCCCTAGGCAGCCAGGGCGTACCTTCTCTCTCTTCCCTGGCCAGACCCCCGGCTCAATGATTGCTCCATGCACATGGCTGTGAGGAGGCCTGTGCTGTCAGTGTGGGGGACTCCCCAGCTTTCTCGGGCTGATCAAGCGGCAGAAGTTGGCCATGCCGCCCAGTAGTTGGTGGCACTCTTCCCACTGCGTGGGCCCACTCATGACAGAGCAGCTGTTACTGTCATAGTTGTTTTATTTTTATTCCTCCCTCTGGGAGCCCAGGATCAGAGGGAAACATCAGTGCTGCTGCCTCATTACAGAAAGCAGAGAAAATCCAGCAGGGAATGGATATTCTCCTCCAGGCTCAGAGGGCAGAGTCAGTGGGGAGCCTTTGGTGTAACATCTTCGTCTCATAGACAGGGAAACCAAGGTTGCAGAGGGCCCAGGGCTTCCCCAGAAGCTGTGTTTGGGGCAGACTGGAACCTAGTTCTATAGACTCCTGGTCTGAGGTCTTTTCCCTGTCCAGGAAGGAATCGAGGTCAGTGTGTTCCATGTTAAAGCAGATTCCTGGGACCCACTGACTAGCTCAGGATCTGGTGTGGGCCTAGGTCTGCATCCTCAGCAGAGTAACCTGGCCAAAGTTCTAGAATCACTGGCATAGACTCCACACACTGGTCCCACAGCCCCGGTCTGTGCTCTGAGCCCCTATTTGTCCATCTTACATGTGAACTCACCATTCAAGAATCCTAGCCCCCCTGCTGGGTATGGGGGCGTGCCCCTGAATTCCCAGCTACACCGGAGGCTGAGTGGAAGGATCAAGTGAGCCTGAAGTTCAGGCCTGGAGGGTAATATGCCAATCTGCTGTCCACACTCAGTTTAGTGTCCATATGGTGACCTCCCCAGAACGGGAAACCAACAAGTTGCCTGAGGAGGGGTGAACTGGACCAGTTGGGAAATGGAACCACAATAGTCCAGCCTGGGCAATATAGTGAGACCCTGTCTCTAAAAAAGAATCCCAGCCGGGACTAATCGACTTTCATTTACAGCATCACTCTTCTGGTGCCTGACAACCGTGGGTCTTAGGTAAAGGGGACAGAAGTGGTGTCTTATCATGGTTAAGCACACGCATGCTGGCCCAGGTGGCTTAGGATCAAATCTCACACCTGCCACTTCTAGTCATGTGACCTCGATGCCTTTGGTTCCTCACCTGTAGGATGAGGACAGTGGTACCTCTCTCCAAAGGTGCTATCAGTATAAATAACGTGCTTAGGTTAGTGTCTACCACATAGCAGACGCTATGTAAGTGTTAGCTATGATTATGCCACTTTCCAGGCCCAGAGAGGCTGAACTCTGCCAAAGTTACATAGCTTCTAAGTGGCAAAGTTGGTTGGGGCTTCCACCTTGGCCACATAACCCTGCCTGGTCACCTGCCACCTTCCACTCCTGATGACCAGCTGCAGCTCTGCATGTGGGTTATCGTTCGGGGAGAAAAGACCCTCCCAGCTCCTCCACTTACACTCTGGGCTGAGGGTAAATTCCCCAGTCCCATTAGCCAGGCAGACAGGGTCTGTGGAAACCATGGAGCCTTACTGAGCCACAGCACTTCAGGGGTCTTCATGGGGACACAGGCTGCTGGGGATGTTACCACCCCCAGTCTTGAAAGCTTGGTTTTCATTACACCAGTGCTTGTTTATACAGAATGCTTATTTCCATTTCCTGAAAGAATTTGCACTCAGAATCTCGGCATTTTGGCCTAAGCAAGGGCTCTCCAGGACAAGACTGCATCTTTGCCTGGGGAAGAAAATAAAGCTAAGGCAAGGTGGGTTTTTTTTGTTGTTGTTGTTATTGCAGTTTGGCCAGGGCCAGGTTTGAACCTGCCACCCTCAGTATACGGGGCCAGCACCCTACCCACTGAGCCACAGGCACTGCCCAGGCAAGGTGTCTTTAGACCATATCTGTGCATCTAGCTTCCCCCTTCACCATACCACCCCACCTTCCTCTGTCTGATAAACGTGTGATTCTTTCCTCTGAGTGGTTCTGAGGCTAAGACTGTCCAGGAAGTCTGCAGCCCCACTGACAGTCATCCTTAGGATGGGTTTTGTGGTACCTCTCCCAGGCTGCCCTGAGGACCGAGGGATGGAGCAAGGCCATTCAGGTCTGTGACAGGGCCTTGCACACACTGTCCCCCCTTCTTGCCGCCCAGCTCTCCATCTCAGTGTCCTGGGGGAAGGCAGCTCCACTGCTGGTCTCTTTCTCTCCTTTCATCCCTGTTGTGATAGAATCTGCCCGAGTTTGGGGCCCATTCTAATGAAGGAAACTGAATGCCTGGGCAGCCAAAACTGGCCCTTTACAAAACAGCAAGGGGAGGGCCTGCCCTTGCAGGCCAGCCTGCCAGCTCTTGTTTGCCCTAGCCTGGTTTTAGAGAGGATTGGGCCATACAGCCTGAAGGAGGGGCCCAGGGAGGGGAAAGGGACAGAGAGCAGGTTTATTTGGGGTGAGCTACACTGGTCCATTGCAGTTTGCACTGGGTGCTTTCAGAAGCTGGGAAAGCAAACAGTAGATTTGGGTCATGAGGGGGGTTGGGGAGATGGTTAGATTTAGCAGGATTTTGATGCCAAGTAGTGAGTGTTCAGGGCTCTGGGCTCTGGACTTGAGACCCTTCTTATCAGAGCCGCCCTTCTTCTTCCCCTAACTTAGAACCCACACAGTTTGGGCAGACACATACCACCACTGTCCTGGGCTCTTTTCCCTAGATTTGGGAGGCTTCTGGCAGAGGAAAGAAGGCTTTGGAAACAGGTAGGCCTGCATCTAAATCCTGGCTCTGAAAGTTCTTGGGCAGTTTACTTAATCTCAGCATAATGTGCCTTAGCATTCTCATCTGTGAAATGGGCAGAGGAATGCATGCTCTGGGAGATCAGGTCACGTGAGGCCTGAAGCTCTTACAACATGTGTATCACTTTCTAAGGTAAAGAGTTTCAACATATCTTACTTCTGCACATGTTACAAAACACACGACCATGTGAACACACTTGAGGGTCCTACAAGCTTAAGCTTTGTTAGCTCCAGGGTAAATGCAGGTGTGTACACCCAACTCTGGTAGCACGGGGAAGGATTAAATGAGCTGCTGTTTGTAGAGCTCCTAGAACAGTGCCGGGCACAGAGTGAGCCGCTCATGAGTGTGAGTTTCTATCCTCTCAGGACTGTGGTAGCACGAGCCGTGAGCAGAGAGCTAGCAGAAGCTGCGCACTTGCTGCATTCATTCATTCATTCATTCATTAGTTCCGCTGATGTTTAGTGCTTCTGATGGGCCATTCTGAGCCTGGGGTGCAGATGGCCCCTCCTAAAGCTTTCAGTCTGGGAGGGGAAACTGGAAAATCAGTTAATCGCATAAATAGGCAGTTCTGAATGGGATGAGGACAAGTGCCATGAAAAAGCTAGGTGATAGCAAGGGGAAAGAAAAATGAGAAAATACATCTGATTTGGGGCATAAGGCTTCTCTGAGGCATTGCAGAAGAGTAGGAAAGACTGTTTACTTATTCTCCTCCATTCTGCTGCTCCTTCAGCTTCTGCATGTCCATCTGGAGGGCAGTCTGGACTGGTGACATTAATAGCAACTAAAATGTTTCGAGGTCCATCTAAAATCTGAGCAAATATTATTATCCCATTTGATCCTCTCAGCAACTCTAAATGAGAAAATGGGGACCCAGGCAGAAGTGGCTTTACTGGAGCTGACAGAGGTTGTAAATGGCGATGCTGGGATTGAATCTCCACCTGCCTGCCTTACAGCTCTTTCCTTTGCACCATGCGGCTGACACAGAGGTAGGGATGCCCTTGCAGACTCATGTGGCACCATGACCTCCTCAGAGGTCACTGGTTGCCCTGGGAGAGGAGGAAGCTAAGGGGTTGGGCATTGCTGCGTCTGAGACATATCCACACATCCTCTGCCTGCCACTGTCAAAGTGGTTGTGGTCTCCCAGACTCAGAAGGCCCTCCCACGGCCCTCATGCACCTGTGTCCCGGGTACAGCTGCACAGACCTGGCCCCTGTGGCCTTTGGTCTACCCACATGGCTCATTTATTGCTGGAAAGGTGAACTGATGCTCACAGCAAGAGACACAGGTGCACACAGCAGAGTTCAAAAACAAGTAGAGAAGCAGTGAGGGCCCAGATATTGGGCCTAGGAAACTACCGTGGGGAAACCAGCTTATCCCTAGGCTTCCCAGCAAGCCCGGAAGAAGGGGGAATGGGTGATACATCACTCTCATGATCCCACACAGGAAAGTTGGTACGTGACAGATGGGCTGGGGTGGGGCACCAGGGGAGAGATGCTTCTTCAGCACCTGCCACATGCTTATGAATGGGCTCTGCCAGGTGCTTGAAACCCATTACACTGAGTGGGCCTGTGACAGTCTTGTGTGGTAGGTATTTTTATCCCCATTTCACAGATGTGAGCATTGAGGCTCTGAGAGGCAGGTAAACTCGTTAGAACTCTCATCCCTGAGCCTAACACAAGTTTATGGGGAGCATCATTAAAGAGGAGATAATGGGTCATGTAGGAGATGGGGTCTTCTATAGAAGTTTTATTTTATTTATTTATTATTCTTTTGAGACAGAGTCTCATTTTGTTGCCCTGGGTAGAGTGCCGTGGTGTCACAGCTCCCAGTAACCTCAAACTCTTGGGCTCAAGCAATTCTCTTGCCTCAGCCTCCCAAGTAGCAGGGATTACAGGTGTCTACCACAATGCCTGGCTATTTTTATTTTTATTTTTTATTTTTTTATTTTTTTATTTTTTATTTTTTTTATTTTTATTTATTTATTTTTTTATTGTGTATAAGGGGCAGGGAAAGAAGGCGGGGGAAGAGGTGAGTGACAGGGTCGGGCCAGTGGCATGGTATCACATTGGCTGTATCTAGGTTGAGGCAGTTTCAGGCCGGGCCTTGCTGAGTCGTTGCTACGCGGAAGTAGCTCGATGGATCTGCTTCTAGTCAGGCTCGGGAAGTTGCACTAGGCCTCAGGCACATGGCAGGGCCCAACAA
>CAUYPK010081791.1:0-16936 GCA_963574355.1 Loris lydekkerianus
ATCTATTTTTAGATCTGTAAGTGTTCTCCATACATCTTTCCAAAAGGAATGTATTAATTTGCATTCCCACCAGCAGTGTAGAAGTGTTCCCTTTTCCCCACATCCACAGCAACATCTCTGGTCTTGGGATTTTGTGATATAGGCTAGTCTTACTGGAGTTAGATGATATCTCAAAGTAGTTTTGGTTTGCATTTCTCTGATGATTAAAGATGATGAGCATTTTTTCATATATCTGTAGGCTGCACGCCTGTCTTCTTCAGAGAAGTTTCTCTTCAAATCCCTTACGCAGCCTGCGATGGGATCACTTGTTTTCTTGCTTATATGTTTGAGTTCTCTGTGGATTCTGGTTATTAAACCTTTGTCAGAGAAATAACCTGCAAATATCCTCTCCCGTTCTGAGGGCTGTTTGCTTGCTTTACTTACTGTGTTCTTGGCTGTGCAGAAGTTTTTTAGTTTGATCAGGCCCCAGTAGTGCATTTTTGAAGGTGCTTCAATAGCCTGGGGAATCCTCCTCATAAAATACTCACCCAGGCCGATTTCTTCAAAGGTTTTCCCTGCACTCTCTTCTAGTGTTTTTATAGTTTCATGTCTTAAGTTTAAATCTTTCATCCAGTGAGAGTCTATCTTAGTTAATGGTGAAAGGTGTGGGGCCAGTTTTAGTCTTCTGCAGGTTGCCACCCAGTTCAACAAGCACCATTTGTTAAATAGGGAATCTTTTCTCTACTGAATGTTTTTAATTGGCTTGTCAAAGATCAAAAAACAGTAAGTAGCTGGTTTCATCTCTTGGTTCTCTATTCTGTTGCAGACATCTACTTCTCTGTTTTTGTGCCAGTACCATGGTGTTTTGATCACTATCGATTTGTAGTATAGTCTGAGGTCTGGTAGCGTGATTCTTCCTGCTTTGTTTTTATTTCTGAGTAATGTCCTGGCTATTCAAGTTTTTTTCTGATTCCATACAAAACTTATCTATTTTATTGATCTTCTCAAAAAACCAACTTTTGGATTTAATGATCTGTTGTACAATTCTTTTGTTTTCAATTTCATTTAATTCTGCTCTGATTTTGGTTATTTCTTTTCTTCTGCTGGGTTTGGGGTTGGAGTGTTCTTCCTTCTCCAGTTGCTTGAGATGTGCCATTAAGTTATTAACTTCCTCTCTTTCCGTTTTCTTGAGGAAGGCTTGCAGTGCTATAAATTTCCCTCTTAGGACACCTTTGCAGTATCCCAGAGGTTCTGGTAATTCGTGTCTTGATTGTTGTTTTTTTCCAAAAATTTGGTGATTTTCTTCTTAATCTCTTCTATAACCCATGTATCCTTCAGCATAAGGTTGTTTTTTTTTTTGTTTGTTTTTTGTTTTTATTGTGGAGAAGGGGCGGGGAAAGAAGGCAGGGTAAGAGGTGCGTGACAGGGTCAGGCCAGTGGCATGGTTCCACCTTGGCTGTATCTAGGTAGAGGCAGTTTTAGGCCAGGCCTTGCTGAGTCGTTGCTACGCGGAAGTAGCTAGATGGATCTACTTCCAGTCAGGCTCGGAAAGTTGCACTAGGCCTCAGGCACATGGCAGGGTCCAACAATTCCCTCTTTTGTTTTTTGTATGGCAGATAAACATAGCCCCTGTCTTAGGTTGCCTGCTCTTGCAGTTTCAGTCTTACCCGTCATGGGGATACAAACATCAAAGGTTTGGTCCCTGTCTTAGGTTGACTGAATGCAGAGTGATCTTTCTACAATTTTTCTCTTTACTAAAAATAAAATATAGCAAAACTACTTTAGTTGCCAAAATAAACTGTACCTTCAGTATACTGGGTTTGATTATTTGCAGAAAGTGAAGTAAGAATAATTATAAATCATCTAGGATCTTCTTTTTTTTTAAATTGGCTTTTGTTGAAACTTTTTATAAGGAATCTAAGGCTGGACTCTTTTGAAAGCCTTTCAGAAGCCCTTTCATCTGTGCTATTAGTTATCTGTATGCATTGGCTAAGTTCCTCTTCTCTTGAGGTCTCCAAGCATATTTTGATTCCCAGGTCAATCATCAAGTTACCTTCCTTACCACAGATCAAGAAATGTTACTGATGGGTATATGGCCAGTTTTCAAAAGGGCTTTTTAATTGGATTTATAAAGTCAACCTCAATTCCTTAGTGTGGTCTGGACACCTCTAAAATTTCTATTCTAGAGAAAGCCTTGGTAAATTAGCCAGAGTGTTCATTATTTTACAGAACAAAATAGTTTTGTTGTTGTTTTGCAGTTTTTGGCCAGGCCTGGGCTTGAACCTGCCACCTCTGGCATATGGGACCAGCACCCTACTCCTTTGAGCCATAGGTGCCACTCACAAAACAGATTCTTATTGAACTTATGCAAATAATTGTACTGTTAGGAATTAAAAATACTTACAAATTGGATTTAAATTTTAGAGAAATTAAGGAGAGAGAAAAAATACATGTTTCAGATACTGCTTATAAGTACATACTTTAAAAGCTATAAATAGTTTAAAAGGTAGAAAATGGTTTTCTTCATTTCTAGACAACAAAACACAAAAAATCAGCAATACTTCAAATTATAACAAATAAGCTTAGTTCCATGTAGCTGATTTCTATTTTGTTTGGAGTTAGGTTAGCAATATACATAGACATGTTATCTGTGAAAATTAAAGAGAATACATAGTTGACTGAATTACATGTAAATTACTTTATGACTTTCATTTACCTTACACAGATATTTTACAAATATTTTAGACCTTTTTAACTTTTGTTTTGCCTTTTGCTCTTCTGCACAACTATTTGTTTTCAGGACAAATTTATGACACAAATTTTTTTTTTTCCCAACTTTCTTTTCTTACTCTTAAAGAAATATATTTTCTAGGAGGCAGAACCCCAGTTTACTATGAAGCTAATTATTTACTCAGTCAAAATTATATATGCACTATTTTTTAACCATTTAATTTTTTTATTTTTGTTTGAATTTTTCTTTTAATTTAAATTTTCTCATTAATTTAAAATAAGTTTTTACGCAATTTTTTTATCCTTATTTACTAAAACTATATTTTTATACTCATGTCTTTCTACACATCTCTCTTTCTTCTATTTTTTGGTTTGTTTTCTTTTTAATTCCAAACTTAGAAAAGAAAAATTGTATACAAAGTTTCATTAAAGTTTCTTTAAAGATAGTTGTGGAATACACAGGAGGTTATATTTTACCTTTTACTTCTGAGATGGCATTAGCAAAAGTAGGTTTATTGTCATTTCCTGCTCTACCTTCTTATGTTTATTTTTTATTGGTAAGTTGCTGTTACAGAAGCCACCATAGGACTTTTCTGACACCCTGCTGGTGCCCTCCTCTCCATGTAATTAGTATAGGAGGGCTCTTAGGGAATGGCTTTGGTCAAGGTGCTGGGGAGTACTCCCATCAGGGAAGCAGATTGTTGCAGGAAAACCGTGAATTAAAACAGGCAGACACTTATACTAACAATATAGAGGAAGAACTCTCTAATTGCTAACAAGAAGTAAAACTCAGGTGTCTCAAGTCATAAAATGTTGAGTTCTAGAAAATCATTTCTTAAACTCTTTTATACTTGTTTTCTTTTTCTCTTCAGTTCAATACAAGATTGGTTCAGGCTGAGACCAACCCTTTAATAGACACTGAAACAATGACATAAAATGATACTGTAGACTAGGGCCTGACATGAACAAGGTTTAAAAGTTCACATTTACTCACACTCTCATATTTTCAAAACAAGAACCAGATCACCTTCTTATGTAGTTTTTAACAGGCCTGTGGGTGATGTAACACCCTGGGGGTGATTGGACATCTGCTTTAACATTTCAGTGGTGTTTATGGTGATCGATGCAAACACAGATTTCTGGGAGCCCCCAACTGGCCAGTCTTGTATCTCTGGAATTTCCTCAGAGGTTCTACACAGATTACAAAAATTGAATTTAACTAACAGTTACACATTTTTTAACAATTTACAATAAATAAACACAAAAATACCATGAATAATTATATTAATATCTGTAGACACTAGTCACATGTAAATGTTAAAGTGGCATACCTTCATTGGTGGACTCACAGGTTAATTTAGAAGTGATCTCCAGTCAGTTTCCTGAAGGCTCCAGGTTTTTAGAAAACCTGCGATATTTTCTCTTCTCCTCAGAGGGACCATAGCCTTTCCCTCTCCTGGAGGACACCTTAGGATCCACAGAATGCGTGCCAACCAGAGTAATGCCAAGAGGCTGCTGTTTTAGAAAGTAAAGAGGAATGGCTTTTTAAAAAAAAAAGTTTATGTAGGTAATTGACCTTGGTTTTTTCATGTAACAAGGATAGCAGTCAGTTAGCACAGCCCATTGCCAAACAGACCAAAATCCTAGAGCAACAGTATATAATAAAGTCCAACTCCCATGCAGAAAATGATGTCAAGGGCAGTGGGAGACATAAAGGATATAAGAGAGAGCAGGTAAAAAGGCAGGTTGGCAGGGTGAGGCAGACAGACAGGATCAGTTTTCACCAGAGGCTGAGGAATTCGCAGCAGCCGGACCCTGGTTGAAAATCGGCTGTTATGCCCCATACACAACTAGTGGTCATAACCTGGGTTAAAACAAATTGTGCATTGACACATGGGATGTTGACACCCAAACTTGGAATTTACCAATCATCAAAAGGAATTCTGATAAACTATTGGCAACAGCAAACACAAATTTCACAAACAACTCACACATACCAGTGCTGACATAAACTTTTTTCTACTTGAACACACTACAGGACTCGAGTCTCTGTGCAGACTATGACTTACTTTTACTAGGAACTCACCCTTTGTGAGCCATAAGAGAAACAAGACAGACAAAAAATTCATCCTCTGCGAGTCTAAGGAGAAACAAGACAGAACAAAAATCCACCAGGGACAGACCAAAGACTCATCCCTGTGAGTCTAACATTAAACAGACCTGAGACAGACCAGAGACTCACCCCTGTGAGTGAGAGAGACAGAACAGTAGCTCACCCTTCTGAGTCCAGCATTAAACAGACCTGAGATTGATCAGAGTTGGGGAGATATCTTCCCCTGCCAGGAAACCGACTATGTAGCTGCATCCATCTGGTTCAGTTTCCCCATTCAAAATCCCTAGAGATCGGACATCAGACTCACCTGGGTATTACTGCTTTATCACCAATTTCAGAAGTTTTGGAAACCTATGCCCTGAATTCACACATTTGATTACTCCAGGGTGGAGGAATGTCTCTCTGAGGTCTTCCCCTGGAGCCATTAGAAGACAGTGGGCCTATGAAGAAGCCTGAAGTTGGAAATATTACTGGGGCCTAAAGAAATATTATACACATTGTAACATATGAGAACAACTCAGACCAGGTATACTTCAGATAGTGATTTATTACACCTGCACAGGGGACTGCAGCCCTAAAAGGCCAGTGGACCCAAATTGCTGTGCATGCTGATTTTTATACTCCTCTTCATGCTACATGGCAGGCAAGCAAGTGAGCACAAAAGCAGAAAGTGATGGTTAGCTCTAGGTGAAGTTACAGTGTGGTGGTTGGTTCAGGTGGTTACATAATGGTGGTTGGCACAGGGACAGATGAGGAAACTTAGCTTGAGTAAGCTTTCACCATGGTTTTACTTGTGGCTAGAAATTTTGGGATCTCAGGGAACTTTTTTATTGTAATCTAAAACCTGTTCCTAATTTTGCCTGGGGGTGGGGGTGAGACGTGCAATGACTCAGGCTGAGACAGTTTTAGGCCGTTAGGGTTTTTTGCTGGGTCAGTTATTACAGAAGTAAAAGAATTACACTGGGTCACATGTTCAATACAAAATCACTAATTAATCCTGATAAGCAAAAGAGTTACGTGCATATTTCTGGTGATATCTACTAACACAGATAGGCAAAACAGACATGAAATAATCCATATGTATTACTTGGCCCTAAGGATTAGACTCTCCTCATAGTCCCTAATAAGGTCATTTTATAATTTGAGTTCAATGATTTTTGCCATGGATGACTACAGTATTTAAATCCTCTGGGAATTTGAGGTGGGCTGATTCCCTGAGCTCACATGTTGGAGACAAGACTGAGCAACACCTATGGACCATATTGAAAGTACAAGTTGGATCTATCTGGTGTAGAACACAAATGTCTTAATCCTTTAATTGAGTAAAAGAGACAAAGACCATGTTGCTTAGTAGAATGTAAGCATCCCAATTTGTACAAATAATCAACACAATGAATCTCCTACTGGCATAAATGTAGTTATGATCTATGTACAATTGACTTAAAAAAAAAAAAAAAAGGAATAAAGAACAGAGAGAGACAGAGAAAAAAAATCCTCAGCCTAAATAACACATCTGTTTTCTATTGTAATATAAAAGGTAGATAAGCATTGTGGCCCTGGCCTTTTGTTCCACCTACTCCAGATAATATGTTTCAGCTTCAAGCATGTAATGAAAGTCTCCTACTTTTTAAAGCTACATAATAGTCTATGATGTAAATATGCCACCATTTATTAATTTATTCATGCATTGATGGGCACTTGGGATTTTTTCATGAGTTAGCAATTATGAATTAAGCACCAATAAACATTCTGGTGCAAATATATTTGTTATAATGTAAGTTTTTGTTCTCTGGATATATACCGAATAGAGGAATTGAAGAAGTGAATGGCTGGTCTATTATTAGATCACTAGATGATCTGCAAACATCTTTAAAAATGGAAGACATTAGTTTGCCTTCCCACCAGTCATGCAGATGTGTTCTCTTTTTAACACATCCATGCCAACATCTATGGTTTTGGGATTTGTGATGTGGACTAATTTTACTGGAGTTACATGATATCTCAAAGTAGTTTTGATTTGCATTTCTCTGATGATTAAGGATGAAGAGCATTTTTCCAAGTGTCTATAGGCTTTGCACCTATCTTACTCAGGAAAGTTACTCTTTAAGTTCCTTGCTCACACTAAGGTGGAATCACTTCTTCTTTTCTTCCTAATACGTTTGAGTTTTCTATGGATTCTGGTTACTTTACCTTTGTTGGAGAATAACCTTCAAATATATTCCCTTACTCTGAGGACTGCCTGCTTGTTTACTTACTGTGTTCTTGGTTGTGCAGAAGTTTTTTAGTTCGATGAGATACCAGTAGAATATTTTTGATGTTGTTTCAATTGCCAAGGTGGTTTTTCTCAAAAATTATTCACCCATGTCGATGTCTTCAAGTATTTCTACTGCATGTTCTAGTATTTTTAGTTTCATGTCTTAAACATGACATCACACAGCTTTTATGACATCACACAGCTCACGCCAATCTCCAATATTTAATTCAGTGAGTCTAGCTTAGTTAATAGTGAAAGTATGGGTTCAGTTTCAGTTTTGTACAGCCAGTTCACCCAGCATCATTTATTAAATAGGAGTCTTTTCCCCACTATATGTTTTTAATTGACTTATTGAAGATTAAATGATGGTAAGCAGCTGGGTTCACATCTTCGTTTTTTTATTCTGTTCTATAAATCTACCTCTCTGTTTTTGTGCCAGTACCATACTGTTTTGATCAATATGGATTTAGAGTATAGTCTGAGGTCTATTAGCATGATTTCTCCTAATTTTTTTTTTTTTTTTTAATTCTGAGTAATGTTTTGGCTATTTGTGTTTTACTGATTCCATATAAAATGAAGTATTTTCTTGTTTTTTCAGTTCTTTAAAGAAAGACAGTGGTATTTTAATGGGAATTGAATTAAAATTGTATATTGCTTTGGTTAGTATGGACATTTTAACAATGTAGATTCTTCTTAGTCATCAGCATGGTATGTTTTTGCAGTGGTTTCTCTTTAGCTATTTTCTTTTCTTAGAGGTTAATAGTTCTGCTTATAGAGATCTTTCACATCCTTTGTTAGGTAAACTCACAAATATTTCATCTTCTTTGGCACTACTGTGAAAGCATAAAGTCCTTGCCTGTTTTTTTAGCTTGACTATTGTTGGTGCATATAACACTGCAGATTTGTGAGTATTGATTTTTTAAACTAAGATGCTGCTGTCTTTTTTGTTATCTTCTAAGAGTTTTTTTAGTTGAATCCCTGAGTTGTTCCATATACACAATCATATTATCTGCAAAGAATGAAAGTTTTATCTCCTCTGAACCTATATGTATACACTTGATTGTTTTTTTTTTTGTTGTTGTTGTTGTTTTTTTGTCTAATTCTGATAACTAAGACTTACATTACAATGTTAAAAAGCAGTGGATACAGTAAAAAAGCTTGCCTTGTTCCTAATCTCAGTAAAAATTTTTATCAATTTAACTCCATTGTATAAAATGTTGGCAATGGTTTTACTGTCGATGGCTACTATCAGTTTTACCTTTGTTGGAAACATAACCTGCCTATTTCTGTACCTATTTCTGTACCTATTTCTGTACCTATTTCTTTCTTTAGTTATTTTTTAATTTATTTTCTTTTTTAAATTTATTTTGCTTTCTTTCTATCTATCTTTCTATTTTTTCTTTTGTAGAAACATAGTCTAATTTTTCTCACCCTTGGTAGAGTTTAATGACATCACACAGCTCACACCAATCTCTAAGTTTTGGGCTTACGTGATTGTCTGGCCTCAGCCTCCAAAATAGCCGGGACTATGGATGCCTGCCACAATACTGGGCTATTTTTGTCGTTGTTGTTGCAATTTTCCCAGGGACATTTTTGACCTTGTCACCCTTGGTAAATGGGGTTATTGTTATATTCACTGAGACACAGTCTCTGCCCTTTGCTTAATTTCTTATTGGAGGATCTATCCAATACTTCCAAAGAGGTGTTACAAACTCCAAATGTTATGGTACTGAAAGAAATCAAGTTGATTCTGTCTGTTACAGTCTCTCTTATAAATTTAGGTGCATTCTGGTGGGGAGCATAATGTTAATAATTGAACTATCATCACTTTGAGTGTAAATCTTTACAAATATAAAGTGCTCATCCTTATCTTTTCTTATGTTTGTTGTTTTAAAGTCTATTGTATCTGTGAATAAAATTGGAACACCTGCTTTTTTTCTGATAGTTGTTTCCATGAATTATAGATGATCACACTTCTACCCTTAATCTTTATTTATCTTTTAAGAAAAGGTGATATTATTGTATGCAGCAGATATGTGTTCTTACTTTTTTTATCCAGTCAGCCAACCTGTGACTCTTCAAAGGACTATTTAAGCCATTAAGATTAATTGACAATATTAACAAGTCTGGTAGTATTTGCATTTCTATTTTTCTGAATCTCCACTGCACATAATAAATAGTTTCACCACTGGAGAAGTTGGAATTTGATCAAGTTTCTGAGTGAGTTTACTTTTGTGGTAGGGGATTGTGGTGGTCACTATTCAGGATAGGTCTGTAATCCTTGCAAGCTGGTTTAGTTATGGCAAATTTCTTCAACATGTGAAAGTCATTAAATTATTTAATTTCTCCATCATAAATGAAACTCAGGTTAGCTAGATACTGGATCCTGGATTGAAAGTTATTTTGTGTTAGGAGGTTAAAGATTTATGAGCACTCTCTTCTAGTTTGAAAAATTTCAGCAGATATTTGTAGTCATTCTAATATTTTTTACCTTGTAGGGTATCCTTTTCTGGCTGCTTCCAGAATTATCTTTTTCATATTTTATTTATTCATAAGATAAAATTTTATTAGATAGAATGGAACACAGGAGTAAAAAAACACCAGAGATTATATATGGAGAAAAGATCCAAGCCAGAATGCTTTTATGTGGGTCCTTTATCTAGGTGTTCATATTATATTTTGGTCAGGACTTGATTGGTGAAAAACTTCTCCTTAATATTATTTTTGGTGAGGTTAATTATAATGTGTCTGTGAGATTTATTATTTGTGTTGAGTCATGCTGTGGTTCTGAAAGTGTCTATCTGGATTTCTGAATCTCTTCTCATGTTTATGAAGTTCTCATTGATTATTTCTTGAAGTAGAACATCAAGGCCTTTCAATGCAACATTATTGGCTTCAGGAGTTCCCATGAGGTGAATATAAGTTTTCTTCTAATTGTCCCTGAGCTCTCTGAGAGAATTATTCATTTTTGCTCTTCATTTTGGTTCCTTTCAGAGCACTTGGAAGCATTCAAAAGTTTTATCATAAATGTCAGAGATTACTTCTTCTTTTTTTTTTTTTTTTGTTCCATTCTGTTAATGAGGGATTATTCTGTATTTCTCAGATCTTTGAGTGATGCAAGATTTTACATTAATGTGTCAAAATATTTTATGACTTTGTCTTTAAATTCATTAAATTTACAAGACAACTATTATTTTTCATGAAAATATTTTAGTTTTGGTCTTTTTATTGTTAAATCATAGCTGTGTACATTAGTGTAATTGAGGAGTACAATGTTCTGGTTTCATATACAATCTAAAATATTCTCATCAAACTGTTCAAAATTGCCTTCATGGCATTTTCTTAGTTATTGTAGGCAGACATTTGTATTCGAGCATATAGTAAGTTTCACCTGTACACATTCTAAGAAGTATGGTAGGTGTAGACCCATCAATTACCCTTGTTCCACCACAAGCTTCCATTTCATTTTTCCTCCCTTGGCCCTTTTCTCATATTCTTTTGCTATAGTTGGGTTATAGCCTTCATATGAAACCTATGAATCAGCTTCATAGTAGATCTGAGTACATTGGAAACTTTTTCTTCCAATCTTGAGAAACTTTGCTAAAAAGAATATGTTCCAGCTCTATCCATGTAAACATGAAGGAGGTAAAGTCTTCATCTTTCTTTAAGGCAGAATAAAATCCATGGTATACATGTGCTACAATTTGTTAGTTTTTTCCTGCGTCAATAGTTCTCTAGCTTCATCTATGTTTTAGCAATTATGAATTAAGCTGCAATAAACATTCTGTTACAGATGTCTTTGTTATATTGTGATTTTGGTCTTCTGGGTATTTACTTGGTAAAGGAATTACAGAATCAAATGGCAGATCTATTTTTAGATCTCTAAGTATTTTCCAAACATCCTTCCAAAAGGAACGTATTAGTGCACATTCTCACTAGCGTGTAGAAGTGTACCCTTTTCTCCACATTCTTGCCAACATCTCTGGTTTTGGGATTTTGTTGTGTGGGCTAGTCTTATTGTAGTTATGTGATATCTAAAAGTAGTTTTTATTTGAATTTCTCTGATGATTAATGATGCTGTGCATTTTTTCATGTGTCTGTAGATTATGCATTTGTTTACTAAAGCTCCATTGCCATATTTTAAAGATCTTGAAAAAATAATAGTTTGTTTTCTATGGAATATTAAAAAACCTTAAATATTCTAGACATTACTCAGATATAAAAACAAAGCAGGAAGAATCATGCTACCAGAACTCAGACTGTACTATGAATTGATAGTCATCAAAACAGTATTGTACTGGCACAAAAACAGAGAAGTAGATATCTGGAACAGAATAGAGAATCAAAAGAAGAATCCAGCTACTTACCATTATTTGATAATTGGCAAGCCAATTAAAAACATTCAGTGGGAAAAAGATTCCCTGTTTACCAAATGGTGCTGGGTGAACTGGCTGGCGATCTGTAAAAGTCTGAAACTGGACTCACACTTTTCATCATTAACTAAGATAGACCCTCACTGGATAAAAAATTTAATTTTAAGACATAAAACTATAAAAATACTTGAAGATAGTGCAGGAGAAACTGTTAAAGTAATTGGCCTGGGTGAATATTTTATGAGGAGGACTCCCCGGCAAGTGAAGTAGTATCAAAAATAAATTACTGGGACTTGATCAAACTAAAAACATTCCGCACAGCCAAGAACATAGTGAGTAAAGCAAGCATACAGTCCTCAGAATGGGATAAAATATTTTTAGGTTATACCTTTGATAAAGGTTTAATAACCAAAATCCACAGAGAACTCAGGAATGTTAGCGAGAAAAGAACACATGATCCCATCTCAGGGTAGAAAAAGGACTTGAAGAGAAACTTGTCTGACAAAGACAGACACACGATCTACAAACACATGAAAAAAAGCTCACCATCTTTAATCATCAGAAAAATGCAAATCAAAACTACTTTGAGATATCACCTAACCCCAGTAAGAGTAGCCCACATAACAAAATGCCAAAAATACAGATGTTGGCGTGGATGTGGAGAAAAGAGCACACTTCTACACTTCTGGTGGAAATGCACACTAATATGTTTCTTCTGGAAGGATATTTGGAGAATTCTTAAGACCTAAAAATAGACCTGCTATTCTATCCTATAATTCCTTTACTAGGTTTATACCAGAAGACCAAAAATCACCATATAATAAAGACATTTGTACTATAATGTTTATTGTAATCCAATTCATAACTGCTAAGTCATGGAAGAAGCCCAAGTGCCCATTGACCCACAAATGAAAATTGTGGGTCATGTATACCATAGAATATTATGGTATGAAAATTGTCGGTACATGTATACCATATAATATTATGCAGCCTTAAAGAAGGATAGAAACTATGTTTTTCATGTTTACATGGATAAAACTGGAACATATTCTTCTTAGCAAAGTATCTCAGGAATGAAAGAAAAAGTATTCAATGTACTCAGCCCTACTAGGAAGCTAAATTATAGCTTTAACATAAAGGCTATAACCCAACTATAGTACAACATTATGAGGAAAGGTTCAAAGAATGGGAAGGGAGAGGGGCGGTTTGGGTGGAGGAAGGGTAATGGGTGCATCTTAGAATGGGTACAGGTGAAACTTATTAAAGGCAGAATACAAATATCTACATACAATAACTAAGAAAAATGACATAAAGTCTACATTGAACAGTTTGATGAGAATATTTCAGATTGTATATGAAACAAGCACATTGTACCCCTTAATTGCACTAATGTACACAGCTATAATTTAGCAATCAAAAAAGGAAATAAATAAATAAATAAATAAATGAGGTAAAAAAAAAAAAAAAAAGAATATAAGGAAAGGGCCAAGGGAGGGGAAGGGAGGGGGAGGTTATGGTGAACGGAGGATAATGGGTGGGTTCACACCTATGGTGCATCTTAGAGTGGGTACAGGCAAAACCTACTAAATGCAGAATACAAATGTCTACATACAATAACTAAGAAAATGCCATGAAGGCTCCATTGAACATATTGATGAGAATATTTTAGATTTTGTATAAAACTACCACATTGCACCTCTTGATTGCTCTAATGTACACAGCTATGATCTGACAATAAAAATAAAATAAGTAAATTATTTAAAAAGCAAATGCAAAGCCTTGATTAATACAGGTTTTCAGAAAACAATTTCCCTGTGACAGAATAATTTCTCTGGTTGACATATATAGTAGGTGTAAAATTTAAAAAATACAAGTGTGAAAAAAGTAAAAATCATGGGTAAATCCCCAACCAATGGTTTAATTTATTTGCATATTGAGACAGAATTTCATTTTCTTTCACTTGGTAGAGTTCCCTGGTATCATAACTCATAGCAATCTTAACAGGTTGCCAAAAAAATAAAAAAATAAAAAATAAATAAATAAAATAAATCTATTTCCTCCGCAGGGACTCTTGGTGCCTGCATAACATCTGGCTCTTTTTTATTCTTCAGAGATGAGGTTGTCATTAGTGCTCAGCCTTCTCACCAATTCAGAAACTCAGACAATCTAACTGACTGGGCCTCCCAAAGTGTCAAAATGACAGGAATGAAGCACCACTCCTGGCCACAAATCATAATTAAAAAAATATCCCTATTTCAAGGTCTGGAGTGTTGGCTCACACCTGTAATCCTAGCACTGTGGGATTTAGAAGCTGGTGATTCAAAGTAACTGGACCCTGTAGGAATCCACTGGATTTTCAGATGCTTAGAAGGCTTTGACAATAAGATCTGTAAAGACCTTTGGTGCAACTATAGCTGAAAGGTGTAGGGCACTGGCCCCACACAACAGAGGTGGCAGGTTTTAAAGTGGACCCTGGCCAATAAACTGAAAAAGAAAAAAAAAAAAAAAAAAATATATATATATATATATATATATATGTATGTATATATATTCTCATCGAACTGGTTAACATTACCTTCACTGCATTTTTTCAGTTATTGAGTTAAGACATTTATACTCTACCCTTAGTAGTGGGGAAGTAGGCCTCAAACTTCCTAGACTAATTCACATCTTGATGTTTTCTTCTGAGTTCAGTCATACTCTGTGTGGTCTTTTATAACTGTCCTTGTTTCATTATCATGGTGATTATAAGGTTCATTCCTATTGTAACATAAATATGCACATCACTCCTTTTGATTGTAGAAAATTATTCCATCATGGAAATATAGCACGTTATATGTATCCAATCATCAGGAAATCCCATTACTAGTCCTGAAGATGTTCCTTTCTCTTCTAAGATTTTTAAAATGTTTTATCAAGAAGATTTGTTTCTTCTTGAAACATTTCTGTCTCTGGAGGTGACTGTGTGATTTTTCTTATTGACTCTATTAAGGTAGTGTGTTCTATTAGTTGATTTTTCCATTTTGAGCTAGACTGACAATCCTGGTAATACATCCAATTTGGGATATATGTATAAAATAAATTGTATGCTAATGGACTTTTCTGCACCTATGCAGTATATCTCTTATAGATTTCATATGGCATTTCTCCCTTACCCCCCAAAAAAAAAAAAAAATTGGTACTATCATAGCTCAACAAAATGCAAGCTGCTAAACTCCAAAGATCCTCCTGATGTTATCATTCTTAGCAGCTGCAAGTACATACACATGCCACCAATGCTGGGGAAGTTTTGGACTAATTAGGACAAGTGTAGAGTTAGTAAGTTCTGGTCTGAAAAAACTTAGCTTCTAGGATTCTTTATGACTTGGCCTCTGAAATAGCTGAGATTATATGTGTTAGCTATGGTGCTTATCAATGCTTATGTTTTGGTCAAGGTTTTTCTCTCAAAGACAAGAGACTGTAGATTAAAATATAACAAGTCTAACAATTCAGATAAAATTCAAACACTACATAATTCACCCATTTCAATTATAGAGTTAAAGACTACACATTAAGAGATCATTTCTATAGTTTGTTTGTTTCTTACTAGATAAGTTTCCCTTAAGGTGTCAAGGGAGAGATAGAGGAAAGAAAGAAAGAAATGGAAGAACAGACTAGAGAAAGCAAGCCAATGAGAGAGACAAAACTGAAGGGAGAAAGGATAAAATGAGAGAGGGTGAAGAAAATGGAGAAGTAAATAAACAATAAAGAGAAAATGACCAAAATTTGTGGCTTACAACTGTATTCCTAGACCTCTGGCAGGCTGAAATCAGTCGAGTTCTTGAATGAGGAGTTGCTGAGAATGGAGAAAGTAAATGCCAAACACTGTCTCATTGAAAAATTGAAAAATATCTATGCATTATTACAGGTACCAGCATTTATAGGCACATGGTAGTCTCAGGCAGGGGTTTTGCCTACATTCTGGATTTTGAGGTTTCTATGATCTAGGCTTAAGCCACGGTCATAAAAACTAGCCTGTGCCACATAGGGAAACCCCATTTTAAAAAATCTATACACACACCCATTCACAAATCGATAAACCACGCTAAAAACATTTTTATTATCCAAAAAGGCCAAAATTACCTTGATCATTGATGCAAAGTAGATGACCTTAAGACCTTTGAAGCTGTTACAAAATGGAGGCTGTAGCCAGTAATAGTAAATTTCTAAGCTTCACTCAAATGGACATTTTGTCGTAGGTGTCAAAAAGGTCATTGAAATGGTGACTTAAGGGCAGTGACTTTGGCTTAGTGTTTATAGCCCCAGGCCCATAAAAGGAGGATGGTAAGTTGGAATCAGCGCCAACTAAACTGCAATAATAATAGCTGAGTTTTGTAGCAGGGGCCTGTAGTTACAGCTACTCAGAAGATTGAAGCAAATGAATTGCCTGAGCATGGTTGTTGGAGGTGGCTGTAAACTGTGATGCCCATTACACTACAGAGTGAGATGAAGTTAAACTCTGTCTCAAAAAAAAAAAAAATTGTGTCCTACTTAAATGACACCATACAGTATTGTCAGCAGTGATGCAGCTTGAGCTTCAATGCTGTAAAAAATTCAAAGTTTCTTTCAGCCTATTTCTGGGAATCTCAAAGGTCAGTAGAACCATTAAGACACAAATGGGACATCACTTCTCTTTCTGTGAATGGAGAGTGAAGAAAAGTCCCTGTTCAAACACTCAAGTGAGCAGAAAAGGCCACTTTGTATATTTGACCAGAAGTTTGGATCCAAGGACATTATAAAATGAAGTCACTATATGATCATTGTGGATGAAATCACAATGGGTGTTGTCCTGGGTTACCATATTTATGTTTAACCTTATTCCTACTAAGCATGTGTAGTGGTTGTCTGGACACAGTTTGGTTTTGGGTTCAAACTGTAAAAAAAGAGTGTGATTCTTTTCCTCCACACTCAAATCCAGCTTCCTAAAGTTTGTATTTGTGGCCAAGGAATCAAAACAACCCTTCCTTTTCTTTTCAAGTTATGAATTTATAAGCAGTGGAAGAGTGTGCTTTATACCTAGAGCTGCCCTCAGATGTTATAAACAAAAACCCGAGTCCAAAAATTGAAAAGTAATTTCACAGACCTGACATGTATGTCACACAATTCTCATTTTTACTTTTTGTGATGTTTTAGGACTTTCTCTAGAATAAGTTTTTTTTTGGATGGTTGGGGTCTTGCTGAAGTTCTTATCTCAACATCTGGTCAAGCAATGTGTCCAGTAGTGTACTATACCTGCAGTTATTTATGATGATCATAAGAAATATCAGCATATCTGAAAAATTCCAACATTCTTGTCACCTATGTCAGGTGTGTCCAAACTTTTGGATTCTTGCCCACATATTAAGTAGAAGAGTTTTTTTTTTTTTTTTTTTTTTTTTTTTTTTCCCACGTTTAAATCACAATAAGTAATAAAAAAAAAATAAAACAAAATATCTATGTTGATCATTT
>CAUYPK010081792.1:0-12204 GCA_963574355.1 Loris lydekkerianus
TTTACCATTTATGATTAATGAAATTAGAGATTTTACTCTTTTTTTCCTGGTTAGGTTGGCCAAAGATTTATCAATTTTATTGATCTTTTCAGAAAACCAACTTTTGGATTTATTGATATGTTGTATAATTCTTTTGTTTTCAATTTCATTTAATTCTTCTCTGATTTTGGTTATTTCTTTTCTTCTGCTGTGTTTGGTTTTAGAGTGTTCTTCCTTCTCCAGTTGCTTGAGATGTCCCATTAACTTGCTAACTTCCTCTCTTGCCATTTTCTTGAGGAAAGTTTGCAGTGCTATAAATTTCCCTCTTAGGACTGCCTTTGGAGTATCCCAGAGGTTCTGATAATTCGTGTCTTCATTGTTGTTCCAAAAATTTGGTGATTTTCTTGTTAATCTCATCTATAACCCATCTATCCTTCAGCATAAGGTTATTTAGCTTCCATGTTTTTGTATGGGTATGCAGGTTCCTGTTGTTATTGAGTTCAACTTTTATTCCATGATGGTCTGAGAAGATATAAGGAATAATTTCTATTTTTTAAAATTTGCTGAGGTTAATTTGTGGCCTAGGATGTGGTTGATTTTGGAGTATGTTCCGTGGGCTGTTGAGAAGAATGTGTATTCAGTTTTGTTGGGGTGAAATGTTCTGTAGATATCGCTTAAGTCTAGATGTTGAATGGTTAAGATTAAATCTAAAATGTCTTTGCTTAGCTTCTTTTTGGAGGATCTATCCAGCACTGCTAAAGGGGTAATAAAATCTCCAACCATTATGGAACTGGAGAAAATTGAGTTGCTCATGTCTGTTACAGTTTCTCTTATAAATTGAGGTGCGTTCTGGTTGGGTGCATAAATATTAATAATTGAAATTTCATCATTTTGAGTATTACCTTTAACAAATATGAAGTGTCCATCCTTATCCTTCCTTATTTCTGTTGGTTTAAAGCCTATTGCCTCTTCAAATAGGACTGCAATGCCTGCTTTTTTCTCCTTCCATACTCCTTTGCCTAGAATATAGATGACCATCCCTTCACCTTGAGTCTATATTTGTCTTTTAACACATCTTAGTCAGGAAACGAGTAAACGCGTATTTTACATGCTAGTACTAAATATGATGTATATGATGTATAATAAATAAATAAAGGACTAATTTTGATGTAAGACACTGAAAGTTTCATTAAAAAATACCCAATAGGTCAAAAGATATTGCAATTTTATGCAAAGCCTAATTTGACACTAAAATGTATGAAAAATGCCCGCTTTCTTATGCAATTTTGTGCGAAAATGACCCGATTACAATGTGTTAATGTAAGATGAGATTCTTGTATGCAGCAGATGTCTGGCTTGAGTTTTTGTATCCAGTCAGCCAACCTGTGCCTCTTTAGAGGACAGTTTAAACCATTCACATTAATTGAGAATATTGATAAGCCTTTCCAGAGTACGGTGGACATTTTTGATCCTTTTGCGACTATGGAAGTTGGAATTTGATCAAAATTTTCTGGGTGTGTTTACTTTTGTGGTGGAGGATTATGCTGGTCTTTATGGAGGATAGGTCTGAGAATATCCTGGAGAGCAGGTTTAGTCATGGCAAATTTCCTCAACATGTGAATGTCATTAAAGTATTTAATTTCTCCATCATAAATGAAACTCAGGTTAGCTGGATACAGGATCCTGGGTTGAAAGTTATTTTGTTTTAGGAGATTAAAAGTTGATGACCATCCTCTTCTAGCTTGAAAGGTTTCAGCAGAGAGATCTGGAGTTATTCTAATATTCTTCCCCTTGTAGGTGATGGTTTTCTTTCATCTGGCTGCTTTTAGAATATTCTCCTTCATATTAACTTTAGTGAAATTGATTAAGATGTGTCTGGGGGATGTCTTATTCAGGTTGAGTTGTGCTGGAGTTCTGAGACTGTCTGCTATCTGAATTTCAGAATCTCTTGGCTTGTCTGGAAAGTTCTCTTCCATAATCTCATGAAGAAGGGACTTTGTGCCTTGTCAAGGCACTTCATCACTTTTGGAGATCCCTATAAGACAAATATTGGTTTTCTTCAAATTATCCCAGAGCTCTCTGAGAAAGTGATCTGTTTTTGCCCTCCATTTCTTTTCCCTCTTTGAGAGTTTGGGAGCATTTGAAAGCTTTGTTCTTTGCCAGAAATCCTTTCTTCTGCTTGCTCCATTCTGTTACTGAGGGATTCTACTGTGTTTCTCAGATCTTTGAGGGCTGCAACTTCTTGTCTCAATGTGTCAAAATCATTGGTCATTTTGTCTTTGAATTCATTGAATTCTTGAGACATTTTTTGGGTTACTGCTTGGAATTCTAATTCAATATTATTTGCTATCCAGATTCTGTATTCAATTTGTGACATCCACGCTATTTGTTTGTGCATGGGATCTTGTGCTGTGTCTTCCCCTTTGTTCCTTGTACTCTGATTATTCATATTGCCAGAGTTTTTCCATTGATTTCACCTCATGATTGTTTTTCACTATTGCTTCTGGCCATCCTCAGAGTTGGGGAGGTGCCTCTCCAAGATTAAACCCCAGCGGAATCACTGTATTATTGCTGGATCTTTGTAGGGAGTGACCCTGTGTAGCTCCTCTGGGGCTGCCCCAGCCAGGGAGTTCTGATTGTGGGAGCAGCTCCAGAGTGTTACACACCCCAATCCAGCAACAGGTTGGGGAGTGGTGCACCCAGTTCTGGGTGTGCCTGGCACCCAATGACTTTGACACAGAGGGCCCAAGGCTCCAACAGTCTCTGTCCAGGAGAAGGGCTCTGGCAGAGGCAGGGAGGGCTCCAGATGGTATGCAGCTACCAGAGTCCCTGGCCAGACAAGAGGGCCAGTGTGTAGGCAGAGAGGGTACAGGAGAGAGGATGCGGGGTTGCGTGGCTCCTGGAGTTCCTGGTCAGGGCGTGTGGAAGCCCAGAAGACGCAGTCCCGGTGACACTGGTACAGAAGTCTGGGCAGCCTCGGGTCACGGGTCACAGCATACCTCTTACCGGGTCCGGGTGGGTGCTGATGGCGGGTCGTGGGTCATTGGCAGCTCTTACGGAGGTCTGGGCGGACACATCACCAGTCACCGTTCTGTCACAGCTCTTCTGGAGGTCTGAGTGGGCCCTAATCGTGGGTCATGGGTCGCGGTGCAGCTGTTCTGCAGTTCCTGTGGGCGCAAGGCGCTGGTTGCAGCACAGCTCTTCCGGAGGTCCGGCGGGCACTGGAAGACTCTGACAATTTAAGTTGTCTTCTTAATACCTTTTAAATCAAGGACATATTTTTTTTGATGTAATAAATTCCATCTGGCAGATTTCTAAGTTATATTGTTGTATGTATCATTATTCTCAGCCTCTCTATGGAGGCTGGGAAGTCCAGGCAGATGTGGTGTCTGGTGAGAGCCTACTTTCTCATAGCTACCTGCTTACTCTAACCTCGTACAGAAGAGGAGTCATCTTTTTCTTTTTTAAGAGCAATCTCAAAGGTTAAATCTCTTCCTTGAGGAAGAAATCTTCAAATTCCTATGGTTGATGAAGTTGCTGTGGTCCAATTTTACCTTTTGTTAGTTTTGGGATCATTATGAAAAACAAATAGACCATGACCTCAAAATAATCTTTAATTGTGTTTATCATATTTAAAGAAATAAATACTAGAGAACCAATTTCACTGAACTGAAAAGTCACATTTATAGCATATACATTGTATTGATGCATTGCTTAAAAAATATTATCTACTTTTTCCTCAGTATTATACAGAGGACACAAAATGAAAACACAGCTAGATTCTTCAAAGAATTTCTACAAAGAATTTTTTTGTGTCATGATTTAAAAGTAAGGGTGTCTCTATTTAAAAATATTCTAAGATTGCATTCTACAGTTGCATCTGACTGTATTATGTATTATCCAAATTGAAAGTATACATTCAGGTTAAGGGAAAAGGTAGCTAAAAAAAACTATGAATGAATAAATAGATATAAACACACAGAAATGATCAGTGTATAATGGTTTACAAATTTTCATTTCACACTATGGATCTCTTTAAAAATACTTTCTAAACAAAAAAGAATTTAGCACTTTTATCTTCAACAAAGTTAACTGGAAATATGACCACTTAGAACTGCAGTCCTCAACCAGTTCATGGCCTGTTAGGAACTGGGCCACACAGCAGGAGGTGAGGGCCCAGCAATGGAGCAAATGTCAGATCAGTGGTGACATTAGATTCTTATAGGAGCATGGACCCTACTATAAACTGCACATATGAGGAATCTCGTGGCATGCTCCTTGCAGGAATCTAATGCCTAATGATCTGAGGTGAAGCTAAGGTGGTGTTGCTAGCTAGCACTGGGACCATCTGGTTTCAGGAAAAAAATCTTAGGGTTCTCACTGATTTCGCATTATGGTGAGTTGTATGATTATTTCACTATATGTTATAATGTAATAATAATAGAAATAAAGTGCCATATAAACATAATTATCCTGAATCATCCCAAACCATCCCCCCAATCCCAGGTCCACGGAAAAACTGTTTTCCATGAAACCATTTCCTGGAGCCAAAAAGGTTGTGGATCACTGACATGGGAGATTTAATTGTCAAATATGCTCTCATAATGTAAATCTAAATAAAATGTAAGTAAAACATTATATTCCAAGATATTAGTGTATCCAAATGTATTTATAAGTAAATACATTTATAATCACATGAAGCATATATTTGGAGGAAATTCAAACCAGTGTTTTTCTACCTTTTTTATCTCACAGCACACTTGAACCTATAGTTAAACTTCTGCATCACAATTATGTTGGTCAAAAAAAGAGTAAAAATAAGAATGTACTTAGTGTGGTTTGAACTTCTTTCGAAAATAATTTAATTAACAATCTTTAAAAATGTTCATAGCTCACCTAAGATCCTTTAATCACTGCCTCAAACTAATGAAAGCTGCAAAGACATATTCAGGAGGCCAGTATTTATTTAAGAACACTTAATTGAAATACACTAAAAGGTAAAGTGTAATTACTGAGATAATTTAAATAAACATTAAGGAAAGTTATTGAAGAAATGGTTTTTTATATATCTACAGCCATCTCATTTACCAAATAGCATTATTTCATAATAATATTTTGGTAGATAGCTTAGAAGTCCTATCTTTAATTTATTGAATGTGTACGGATTATGAACACCTTATTGATTTTATGCTTCTGTTTTTACATCTTCAAAATGGGGACAAGGCTTATTTTGTTAACTATAAGTTGTCTATGTTACTTCACAAGTTGTACACTGTTTAACAATGTTTAAATACTTAAAAGAGAGAATTTTATTTCTCAAATTAGTCTGGCTTTTGGGATAACAGGGGAGTTTAGCAAGCATAATTTTGATTATTTTTATAGTGCACATATAGATCTGGAAGAGATCATCCAGCTAATTGGTCCAAGATCTAGCCTCTGGATAAGTCCAAAGTGGTAAATAAGCAACACAAGTTAATAGAAAGAGTGATATTTAAAAATAATTACATCTGGAATTCAGAAGAAAGTGAGTAAAAAGGGAAAAAATTAGTTGTATTCTGCATAACCCTTTCTATTAGCATGCTAACAAAGTTCCAAGATTAGCAGAGGGTAGAACAGTGGAAAGAAATCTCCAATCCTTCCTGGACAGCGTTAGACTCAGCCTACACTTCAACTTGGCTCTCATTCTCCCTGTCCTCCACAGGGACAATGAGATCCTTTGGCCCTTTTCTGTTTTTCTGGCACACGTGGTGACTTTATGAATCTAACTTTTCCATAATATGTGTAAGTAAATGATGGCTTCAGTAAAATATTACACTTTATTTTATTCTTTAATTCTCCTTTATTGAATATTTGTGCATTAAATTTTAAAATTCCTTTTTTAAATAATGCTTAAAATCTTCACATTTTGCACTGTTTATTGGTGTATTTTATCACCTTCTAAGATCTTGTACTTTTAATTCTGCTTCTCTTTATCTACTTGTCCTTTTACCACCTCACGATCAATAATGAAGAACTTAATAATTATTCCATCACCAAGTACATTGTATTTTCTGAGTGAGCCCTGCATGGAATTTAAGATGATAGGGCCCTCAAGCTACCTCAGTTGACTAACATTTGACCATATTCTTGATATGTGTTAAAAACAAGATATGTTTGTGGCATAAATAGTGAAGCTTGTCTCTCTCAGTACATAACCAAGGACAGCAAAATGTGGCTGCAACTCCTCTTTTCTGGTGTATAGATACTGCTACTCAATTGTAGCACACTATATCTCTCTGTACCCAGATGCAGCCTCCGAATCTTTTTTTTTTTTTTTTTTTTTTTTTTAAGACAAAGTCTTATTCTGTTATCTCGATCTCCCAGGCTCAAGCAATCCTCCCAAGTAGCTGGGACTATAAGCATTTGCCATCATGCCTGGCTAATTTTTAAAATTCCTTGTAGAGAAATTTGTAGATGGAGACTCCATCTACAAGATGGAGTCTCACTGTCGCCCATGCTGGGCTCAAACTCCTAGAGTTCAAGCCATCATGTCACCTCAGCCTCCCAAACTGCTGGGATTATAAATGGTAGCCACCCTGCCTGGACAGAATCTCTTTCAAACAAAGCTCCACACAACTACTGCTCTATAGGTGTTGGCTCAGAAATATAGTTGTATTCGTATTCCCTGGTATATAAAGTTTTGCACAATTTTCAGTATATATTATCGATAAGGTACGAAAATCCATTGTTAGTAGATTCAGTTTAAATGAACTAGATATTGGAATAAATATTCTACTTTTCCTTGGTAGTCACCAACACAGGCAAAGCACTGTATTTACCTTAATTATTTAGAAGTAATAAGACATTTTCCATAAGGCAAAGACTAAGGTATCATGTCCCATTTATCAAATTGTGTAAGGTTCCAATCCCAGTAACTAGACAGTAGTCAGAAAAAAATGCTGAGTTTTTAAAATAAATAGCAGTTATTATTATTTTGTGTAAGAATTGTAGATTATGTTTAACATATGCCTCACCAATTAAGTGTATAGTGAACGGCTAAGGTTCATCTTATTTTACAGGACAAAGTTCAGACACCTTAAAATAATCAACGCCCTCTTTGTAATTTGTTCCCAACTTTTCAGCTTCATCTTCCACTATTTTCTACCTTGCTTCCTCAATCCTGCTGTACTATAACCAAGCATAATAGGGCTTTTTGCATCCCCAAACATTTGAAAGTTATTCCTCTTGCCTTAAAAGCCCTTCCTTTTTCTGTTTTACTATTCCTTCTTATTTTTTGTCAAGATTAGCTCCCTTGAAGCCTTCTCTGAACTTGCCCAGTATCAATCATTTTCTGGATTCTTAAAACACTTTGTAGGACTTACGTTGCTTTTGCTTGGTAATGGTGTAATTATTAATCTCCTTAAACTACATACATGATTCCCAAAGATAGCAAACAATGGTGCTCTCATGTTTCTGCCCCCAGTCTCTTAAACAGCAACTTACAAAGAGTAGAAACTCAGTAAGTAGATTTTGACTCAGTAAAGGAATTCTTGAATAAATTAATGCACTAACCTAAAATGAATCTGAATTATAACCAAAATCTTTTCTGAGATCCACCCTACTCTCTCTACTTATTCAAATTCTTGAATAAATTAATGCACAAACCTAAAATGAATCTGAATTATAACCAAAATCTTTTCTAAGGTCCACCCTACTCTCTCTACTCCATCATCAAAGTCTTAACTGTCCTATTTTTTCAAGTCCACCCCAAAGTGACAGCCTGGCAGCTTCTGTACTCACCCATTCTCATTCCTCCACTTTCTCCTCCTTTGCCTACAGGAGATAATGAGGGATTTGACTTAAAAGGAAAAGATTCAAGCATCGTAACATAATTTTTTCCTTTTGTGAATCAATAATTTGATAATTTGTATTAAATAAATGAGCTTGATTCTTCTGAGAGACCTGAAATGCACTTATGAGTCACAGCTGACCCACTTTTTAGGGCCATCCACGGCACCCAACAGCTGAGAAAATCCCTTCAAAAAAGTTACCCGGTTTAAACTTAGAGAGTAATGATCTGTTTACAATTGGAGGTAAAATAAGTTCTCGTTCCTGGTTGTAATTCTCTCTCTTCTCTGAATAACATATTTGCCTTAATCACTGTAATAAGGGAAATCTTCCCCTCCTTTACCCTTACATTGACAGTCCCAAAAGTGCTTTCTTTTTTAATGCACATGTATTATATTCCATTGTCTACATGATGGATGTGAGGCAGTTTACAACAAAAACACATACAGTAAAATATAATTAGAAATAGAAAATAGTTGCTATGGAATAAATGAGAAACATGTAATTTCTAAGAGTAACTTGGATGCTATCATTTAGCTCAAATTCTGATATTTAGCTGACTAAAAAATAAGGTAAAAAATGAAAGTTAAAATGGTTAATCTCATCTTCATCATTTGAAAAGAAAAAAAACCAGCATTGCCAATACTAAGGGGAAGCTAAAACTATTCTGGCACTGGATTCTAAAAGAAAATTCTCAATAAAATTTTCATATATGAATTATGAGAAAGTGAGTGATTAGTGAAATTTACTAATGTGGTACTCAACAATTATGTTTCTAGTATTTGACAAAAAAAACTATGACTGTTATTTAATTATATTACATAGGCTTATTATTGAAACAAAACTCAGTGAACATGCTTATTCATCAGGCTAAGTTAATATGGTCCATAGAAATACTCTCCTCTTGGTTTAATTTCTTCCAAAGACAATTGTCAGGGTTGTTAGGAAAGTGGTTCTAAGTTCTATTTCAGCTGAGTACACTTTGAAGAATATTTTGAGTAAAAGAGACTTCTGAGCACAAAAGTGCACAAGCACACCAGCTTTGTCCACAATGTCAGGGAGTTCATTGACCCCCTTGAAACCCATCCATAGGTCCCAAGGACCCGAGTATAGATGGATTACACAGCCTTTAAATTTCTCATACTTACAATTTTCAGACTTAACACTTTTGATAAAAGATGAGGAGTAAATGTTCAAGGCTTCAGTTTTAGTGAAATTCCTAAAATATTTCATCTGAAATGACTCTGAAAACCCACAGGGCAAAATTCCTTCCTTTGATAACTTTTCTCAGTCTAACAGCACATTTATCTGCTGAGGCAATGTCACTTTTGCCTTCTGCTGGCATTTTTTATGGTTAGATGAAAGGATATCCTTAGGCACTGGTTGCTAAACTGTCAGGTCATAAAATTGACATCTCATTTTCAAAGGCCACGGAGAGGCAGGGTGCAGAGGTACCCAAGGCAAAACAAAATTTTCTTCAAAGAGATATTTGGGATTCACTCAGCTCCAGTAATGTTCACTGACACTGATTGATTCCTATGTCCTTGACACTTTACCTATATTATTTAATTTTATTCTTACAAAAAAATAGGTATTATCAAATTATAAATATAAAGAAACTAAGGCTCACAGGTGTTAAAAAAAAAAAACTTGCCACTTTTTCACAGTAAATGACAAAGCTAAATTTCAATCTGTGATGTACAGCTCCAAGGTCCTGGTCTTTCTAGTCCACCACTTTGAGAATAATCTTTACTCCTTGCTTTGTCCACTACTACTGGAAGGAGTTGTAAAATCCTATATTCTAAGAGACCCTTCCATCACTCTGCTCAGAAAGAAGGTAAATGAGGTCAAGATTTTTTGTTAAAATTAAATCATTAGCATTATGCTAAGGGGCTTCCTTAGGTGGAATCTCCCATCTCCTTCCCCAGTAGTTAGGTGATCATTTAATTAACCAGACTTGTCCAATGTACACTGATTGTTTATGGATTTTAGAGTGTGTAATTCCTCTCAAATGAAGTCAAATGGTAAAAAAAAAAAAAAATCATTAGTTAAAAATGCTGTTTGCAGAAGTAATTACTATGATGATTGGAGGGAATTTTGCCTTTGGGCTTTCAGAATCACACACATGAAATATTTTTGGAATGTCAGAGATGAAAGGAATTAGCTAATAGGATCCATCTAGGGAAGGCAAATGAGCTATTTCAGAACCCACCAGGATGAAATAAAGCATTGCATTTCCCTTATTTAGGGTGTGGGCTATACATGAGTTCAAAGTTGTTACATGTAAATTTTCTTCCTTACTTTGAAATTGTCCAAAAGAGTAAAAACAATAAAATATTTTAAGCCAAAATATTTTAAGCTAAGTGTAAAAATAACAGTAAAATTTATAGAAAATTAAAGCTAACATTAGAATTAAAACATAACAGTATAAAATGAACAAAAGCACTAGGAAGAAATAAACCTAACACCAAGAGAGATTTGCCTCTTTGGCCCAAATTTTAATTTTTTTTTTTTTTTTTTTTTGAGAGAGAGTCTCACTTTATCACCCTGGGTAGAGTGCTGTGGCATCATAGCTCACAGAAACCTCCAACTCCTGGGCTTAGGTAATTCTATTGCCTCATCCTCCCCAGTAGCTGTGACTACAGGTGCCCACCACAAGGTCCGGCTATTTTTTTGTTGCAATTTGGCCAGGGCCAGGTTCAAACCCACCACCCTTGTTATATGGGGCCAACACCCTACCCACTGAGTCACAGGTGACACCCTGGCCCTAATTATTTAAATAAAAGGCATAATAATGTCTTCCATTTTAAGACTAAGAGTTAAGTTTTAAAATAGTATAAGCATGCACAAATAAATAATATAGGTCTTACTATAATTCACATGTATATTTATGCTATCCAATAATTTTTCTGTAATGCAGGAATTTTTTAAAAGAATAATAGACCAAAGAATCCACTTATACTGGGAGAAAATAAAATAAGTCATCTACAGGGAAAAAGCAATTAAGCTAGCTTTTACAATTCACCAACTTTTAGTACCAGAAAATAATAGAGAAATATCATATAGCAGTGAGAGCAAGATGGCAGCCTTCCCTGCAACTGAGCACAGTGAGTCTGGGGAGATAAGACTCCAGGCATCTCTGGCTAGTGGGATCTGCCTATAATCATCCCTTTGAGGATACAGGGAGTCAGCAAGAGACTTCTGGATCCCAAGAGGAAACAAAAACAGTGGAAAACTGGCAAGTGGTTGCATGTGTTCAATGGGTCTAATCCCGCCAGCAGCTGTAAATACAGTAGCAGCAAGACTGCAAACTGGATAGGCCTTACCTGTGAACTGTTTTTGTGTTTTTGGACTTGGCACTCAGTTGAACTGCCTTGAGGAGAGCTTGAGCAGGAGTGTGGAGAACTTTGGGCATTGTCTAGGGCCACAGACTGAGCCACTGAGCCTGATGGAGCTAATAGTGTTTGGCTGTGGGCCCCAGGGAGCATAGTGAGAGAACTGCCCTGGCAAGCTGCTCCCTCAGGGTCGCAGAGCAAGGATCTGGCAGGATCTTGTAATCTAGTGACTGAGCAGCCTAAAGGCGGGGACTGAGCTGCCTTACAGCCTTAACCCTCAGGGGCAGGGTGAGACTGGTTTTGGCACACTGGGTAAGTGGATAGCCACTTCAGCAGTAATCCCAGCAACAAGCACTTTCCTGGGAAAGCTTCTGCTTAGCCAAGTTTAGAAGTTTAAAGTGCCTTTTAAGAAGGCTAAAGAGAAATTTAGGGTCTCCACCCTGTGGGGTTTAAGAAATCAGCAGAGACCTCCAGTCATATCAGCATTGTGATTAACATCTCATACCCCTGTTGCCCAGACCACCTGTTGCCAAGACAATATTCAACTAGATACATATACTGCTTTGTTTTTGGTTGGTTTTTTTGTTTGTTTCTTTATTTTTTGTTTATTTTGTTGTTGTTGTTGCTTTGTTTTTTAATTTCAAACTTTTCCATACAGATTTTTTCTTTTCTTTTTTTCTTTCTTTTCTTTCACCATTTTTCTAATTTAAATAATTTTTTTCAATAATTAGAACTTAGTGTTTCTACTCCTATTATTTGGTCTTTCACCCAATTTTATCCCATCAAGTTTTCTGTTTGCTTGTTTTGGTTTGATCTATAGCATTTTTGTCTTTCCTCTCTACTTAGTGGAGGTGGGGTACTGTGTCCAATCAGATTAGCAAAGAGCTGCTGACCTCAAGGAAACCACCAAAAGGGGCACCCTCAGAGGTTGGGTTTTTTTTAAGGTTGTGTCAAAGTACCCTACTGTACACCTATATTGCTCTGTCTCCCTCTTTCTGTGCCTCTCTTCTTTTTGTCAATATTCCCTTTTACCCACCCCCTCTCCTTTCTCTATTTTCTTTTC
>CAUYPK010081793.1:0-31049 GCA_963574355.1 Loris lydekkerianus
CCACGCCGTTCGCCGGGTTCAAACGCTGTGGAGGGAGGCGTGGGCCAGAACAGATCCCAGACTTGCCGGGTCTGTAGAGGGTGAGTCTGAACCCCTACCTCCAATTCTCCCCTGGCCCTCTCTGCATGGCTGGGGAAGGGCTGCCTCCACTAACACCAATCCGGGTTGCCCTTCCTGCCGCGGAGTGGGTGGTGGTTCCTCCCGCCAGGGCCAAGCGTTCCAGGGAGGGTCTAGTCACTTTAGACAAAATGTAAGCTGTGTGTATATATATTTTTTATTGACTCATGCAAAATTAAAGTTGATGGAACTAACCATTTTGATTTCTGTAGTTCTAGCCAGACATGTGTTTATGTTTAAGTAAGCAAAACTTTTCCTGTTACTCTTTTTGAAAAATGGATTTTAACTTGCTGACATGTTATTTTACTTTGATTTTAGATTTCTGCTTATTGAAAAGCTTTATAGTGAGTTAAAAATTCATTCCTTTGGATTTTTGAATCAAAGTCTTTAAACTAATATAATAGCAAGGAAAGTAGGTTTCATTGGTTATTTTCAGGTAATCATGTTTATGAATAAAAGTAAGTCAAGATATCTTCTAGCATATTTATCATTTAATTTGAAGATTTTCTTTGACATTTCTTTCAGGGCTTGTCTGCTGGCTAAGAATCACCTCAATTTTTATTTGAAAATGCTTTTTTTAATATGTTTGTAGAGGCCGCCTTCCCATGACTTCTGTTTATTAATCTGCAGTTAAATATCTGTTGAGTTCTTTGATTGCTTTTGTCAGTTTTGGAACTCGCATTTGATTTTCTTATCTAAAAAAATTAAAAGAATTTTTAAACTAAAAAATTTCCAGTTTTTTGAAAATTGTCAAGTGGTTTGTTTTGCTTTTTTTAATTTTTTGGGTCATAGTCTCACTCTGTCACTGTGGGTAGAGTACTGTGGTGGTGTAGCTCACAGCAACCTCAAACTCTTGGGCTTGAGCAGCTAGGACTACAGGTACATACCACCATGCCTGGATAATTTAAAACGTTTTTTGTAGAGATGGGGATCTCTCTGTGTTGTCTAGGCTGGTCTTGAACATTTGACTTCAAGTGATCCTCTCACCTTGGCCTTTCAGAGTGCTGGTATTATAGGGGTGAGCCATTGTTCCTGGCTACAAATTTATCTTTATAGCTCTAGAGGTCATTGTTTGGATACAGGTCTCTCTAGGATAAAATAAAGGGCCATTGTGCAGGGCTGCATTCTTTTCTGGAAGGTCTAGTGGAGAATCTTATTTTTATCTTATTTTTTGTCTCTTTTAGTTTTAAAGTTTTAATGGCCCTGTTCCTTGGGCCATTGTCTCCTTTAAGCTTCAAAGCCCGCAATGGCTGTGACACTTTCTTTTCTGTCCCCCTCTTTTACTGATAAGAGCTCTTATGGTAACATTGAGCCCTTATGGTAACCTAGATAATTCTAGGATGATCTTCCAATATGGTCAGATGATACCAACCTTAATTCCATCTGCTGGCTATACCATGTAACCTAACACATTGACAGGTTCTAGGCATTAGGATGTTGACCTCCTTGGGATGGCCATTATTTTGTCTACCACAGCCTACCTTCTGGCTCCCAATGATGCACTTCTATGTCACATGCAGAATATGTTCACCCCATCCCAACATCCTCAAAAGTCTCAACTCACACTGGGTTGTAATTTTGCCAAAGTTCTGTGTTCATTAGTTTACTATTACTTTGTTATAATCATGGTGTAGATTTTTGGTAGCTTTGCTATTTTTTAATTTAATAGTATGTTATGAATTTTCAGTATTGCTAGGAAGGTTTTATGATACAGAAATGGTGCATCATGTGTTCTGTCAGGATGTTACGGCATAACACTTAATGGTTTGAACATGTCGATCCCCCACTTTCTGGGTTATTGATAATATAATTTAATGATAATTACTTTTTTAAAGAGCATAGACTAGTTGTCTTGTAGAATGTCCCACATTCTGGCTTGCTGCCCGTAGTACAGTGGTTACGGCGTTGGCCACATACACCAAGACTGGCAGGTTCGAACCCGGCCCAGGCCAGATAAGTAACAATGACAACTGCAACAAAAAAATAGCCAGGTGTTGTGGCGGGTGCCTATAGTTCCAGCTTCTTGGGAGGCTGAGGCAAGAGAATCGCTTAAGCTCAAGAGTTTGAGGTTGCTATGAGCTGTGATGCCCCGGTACCCTACTGATGGTGGCATAGTGAGACTCTGTCTCAAAAAAAGGAATGTCCCACATTCTGAATTTGTCTGGTTGCTTCCTTGGGACAGATTTAATTTAAACATTTTTGGCAAAAATTCTCATAGGTGGTGATGTATTCTGTCATCTCCATTAAGAGATTCCTGGTGTTTGCTTGTGTGTGTCCTTGTTGGCAATGCGAAGGTTGATCGCTAGAGCCATGGGTAGAGAGTGGGGTGCTGAGGGGGTGGGGGAGATACTCGTATATAAAAGGCCCCAAGGTTAGGAAGGAACATGATTGTTAAGGAACAGAAAGAAGGCCAATATGGCTAGAGCAGTGTGAACAAGAAGAAGAAGAAGGAAGGTCAGAGACAAGCAGGGACCAGGTCATGTTAGGCCTTACAAGTCATTCATAATAGGGTGTTTCAGTGTTATAATTACTGCAATAGGAAGTAATTCAAAGGTTTTTAGCAATAATGAGAAAAATGATAAGGTTTATATTTTAAAAATACTTTGACTACTGTTTGGAAAATGGGTTGTAGTGGGGTAGAGTGGGTTCAGAGATACCAGGTAGAAAGCTATTCCAGAGAACTAGGTATTGGGCTGGGCTGGGCAGCAGATGACTTGGGATATAATCCAAACAATTTTTGTTGTAGAATCGATAAGAACTGCTGTTGAATTGTTTATAGGGAATGATAACTAAAAACTGATACTCTTGTCTTTAACAACTGGGTAGATGGAAGTACTATTTAACAATAAGAGGAAGGCAAGGAATAACAGATCTTTGGAGAAGAAGTCAAGTGTTCTCTTTTTCTACATGTTCAGTTTGAGATAACCTAGTAGACACCCAAGTGAGGGTGTTAAGTAAAATTGTCATTTCTCTGTAGCTTTTTGTAATTTCTGATTCCATGCTAGAGTCCATTTTAGATTATAAATTCTTTGGGACAGAGACCATTAGTGTCTTTTGTTTTTTAGAGACAGTGTCACTGTATTGCCCTCAGTAGAGTGCGTGGAATCACAACTCACAGCAACCTCAAACTCTTGGGCTTATGTCATTCTTTTGCTTCAGCCTCCTGAGTAGCTGGGACTACAGGTGCCTGCCAAAACACCTGGCTATTTTTTTGTTGTAGTTGTCATTGTTGTTTGGCAGGCCCAGGCTGGGTTCAAACCTGCCAGCCCTGGTGTATGTGGCTGGCACCCTAGCCGCTGAGCTACAGGTGCCAAGCCCCTTCAGTGTCTTTTTATCTCTTCATTCTTCAGCACAATTTCTTACACACAGTAAATAGGCTACAGGCTTTTACTAGCAAAGACTACTTTATTAAAATAGTTATACATTGTCCATTTTCACATACTACTATTTTTAATTTAGGATTTTTTTCTGTTATTATATGATTGATGAATTGCAGAACTGTAAGAAATACATGACAGCTACTAGGGATTGTTTAAATTTTCTTTTACAAATTAAAGTCAAGCCAAAATCCTTAGGTCCTCTTGGATAGTTGTTGTAATTCTTGAGATACTTTTTCTGTGCTGCCAGTATATTTGTATATGGGGTCTCTAAGAAAATATTTGATTTCACAAACATTTTGACAGACTATTGAATTCATATTTGTTGAAGTTGTATAAAAATTAAAGAAAAATGTGCCTTGTCTCTAATTACCTCAATAAGCTTTTTTTTTTTTTTTTTAGACAAAGTCTCACTTTCTAGCCCCTGGTAGAGTGCTGTGGCGTCATAGCTCACAGCAACCTCAAATTCTTGGGCTGAAGAGGTGCTCTTGCCTTAGCCTCCCAAGTAGCTGGGACTATAGCTGGGCCCGCTACAGTCCCCAGCTATTTTTTAGAGATGGGGTCTCACTCTTGGTCAGGCTGGACTTGAACCCACGAACTCAAGTGATTCACCCACCTCGACCTCCTAGAGTGCTGGGATTACAGGTGTGAGCCACTGCACCTGGCCTAACCTTGATAAACTCTTAAATTTTTTTTGGTTGACGGTTACCTAGAATATCTAAGATAGCCTTTTTCTGTTGTCTCTGGACCACCTATCAGAATGAAATATGTTTAAAAAAATGTAACTGAGTCTCCTTGAATTATTTTATGAGTTATTTCTAAGATGCTTTTAGCAATTCCAAAATCATTGCAATGAGTATGTTTTTCAAAGTTAATCCTATGAATCATACATCAATTTGGAGCTCTATAATGCTGAAAATCAGTGTTTACTTTAAATCACGTTCTGGTTATCTATTACTATGTACCCAGCTAACCTAGTATTGTAAGTAACTTAAAACAGTCATTTTATTTTGCTTATAGTTCATGAAACAGATGATTGGAAAGGGCTAACTTTCCAGTGGCTGAGGCTGGAAGATCTACTTCCAACATGGCTTCTTTGCCCATGTTCCTGGTGTGCCCCGGTAGTCTTTGGTCTCTCTGTCCTCTCTTCACATGGCGTCTCAATTAAGGTCTTTCAGTATGAATGGGGCTTCTTACAGCATATTAGTGTTAGGGTAAAGCACTTCCATAGCAGCTAAGAGACCGGAGGCTAAAGCTGTCAGACCAGAAATAGGCATGGTTCTATTGACTCTAACAGAATATGGTAAAATTGAAGGAGGGTAGAGAAATGGACTCTTGATCTTGATGGGGAAGTAGCGAGGCCATATTACAGATGACCTTATATGGCCATTTTGGGAAAATACAGTCTGTTACACATTATGTTCAGAAGTGCTTTAGAAATCATAATGAGGAAAATTAAGATGCTGCAATAAGATTACGTATTTAAAGGTGTAAAGCAAGCTGTTTTTTGTCTGTCAAATTGACAATTTTTAAGCATTCCCAGGGCTGCAAAATATATAGGAAAACAGTCCTTATGCTATTAGAAGGAGTTTGGTTTGATGGTTTGATTTTTGAAGGACAAAGTAGTAAAATATCTTAGAATTTAAAAATACATTTTTGTTTTTTTGAAACAGTCTCACTCTGTCACCCTGGGTAGAGTGCTGTGACATCATAGCTCACAGCAAAATCAAACTTTTGGGCTCAAGGGATTGATCCTCTTGCCTCAGTTGCCCAGGCAGCTGGGACTACAGGCAACCACCACAGTGCCTGTCTAGTTTTTCTATTTTTAGTAGAGACAGGGTCTTGCTCTTGCTTAGACTGGTCTCTAACTTCTGATCTTAAGCAATCCACCTGTCTCAACCTCCCTGAGCACTGGGATTATAGGTGTGAGCCACCACCCCCAGCCAAAAATAGATATATTTTGATTCAACATTTTCATTTCTAGTAATATCTTCTAAGGAATAATAGGGCAAGTGTGCAAAGTTACATAAACAAAGATTTATCAGAGCATAGGAAAAGTTGTACGAAATAAATAATATGTTGGCTAAGAATATTGTTTCATTATTAGACTGTATTGATAGCTAACACATTTAAAAACTTAATATATACTAGGACCATTCTAAGTACTTTATATATGAAGTCATTTATTCCTCAACAATCTATGAGTCATATACTATTATTCTCTCCTTTTTAGAGATGAGGAAATTAGAGCACAGAGAAGATACCAGCTTTCAAGTGGTAGGGGAGGGATTTGAACTTTCTCAATTTGGCTCTGACTCTTGAACTATCTTCAGTAGAATCTAAGCCAGGAGTTGCCAAACTATGGCTTGTGTGATTCATGGGTGTGCAACCTGGGCAGTCACACTGGGACCCACCCTGAGAAGGGAACTGTGCTTTGATTTAATGCTCTGCTGTCAGATTTTGAAATTCCTAATACTTTTAAACAAGAGTTCCTACTTTTTCTTTGCACTGGGCCCTGCAAATTGTATCATTTCTACCTGTGAGATAAGTTTTTGCACTTTTAAAAGTAATAAAATTGCAAATAATTTCATGACACCTGAAAACTGTATATAATTTCAGTGTCCATTAAGAAAGTTTTATTGGGACACAGCCATGCTTATTCATTTACATATTGTCTATGGCTGCTTTTTTGCTATAATACCAAAGTTGAGCAGTTGGAAAGGGGACTGTATAACCCAGGGGTGGAGAACCTTTTCATGTTGGAAGGCCACATTAATTTAGTTATAATCAAATAAGTCTGCATTCAAGAAACTTCATTTAGATATACTTAAAAATGTATATTATTTTGTAAAAATCTAATTACTATATATATAATAATTAAAAAAAGAACTATTTGTTAATTTTAAAGTTAGCTAACCTTTTAATGACTTTGTTGTGTCTACTTCTTGTTGGAAAGCATTCGAATATTTGGTCTGCAATTTCAGTTAATCTTCTAGTTGGATATCGGTCATTTGTGACTTTAAAGGCATCTTCATTTGGGTTGGATAGTAGCATGGAGATTTGCAGCGATAAATGATTGAAAAGCAAGGAAGCACTTTTTGGGAATGTTGCTGAAAGCATGGGTGTTTACTATTGCATTTTTCCATATTTCAGTTGGATCTTAACATTGAATAATGACTTTAAAAAGTCATCTACTGAGAGGTCAATCAATGTCATCTATAGTTCTCTAGGTACCTTGGTGATATCAACTAGGTGAAACTAAATGCTGATTTGAATGTGATGTCATGATTCTCAAAGTCAGTGAATCTTTGATTGTATTCTTCCATTAACAGGTCTATAACAGCTGTGTATTCTTCAGATAACTCACATATATCATCCTATTCGTCAATGACCTTTTAATTAATTAATTAATTTATTTATTCATTGAGACAAAGTCTCATTATCTCACTCTTGGTAGAGTGCTATGACGTCACAGCTCAGCAATCTCCAACTCTTGGTCTCAAGCGATTCTCCTTCCTTAGCCTCCCAAGTAACTGGGACTATGGGCGCCTGCCACAATGCCCTGCTAATTTTTAGTTGTAGTTGTCATTGTTGTTTGGCAGGCCTGGGCTAGATTCGAACCCGCCAGCCTTGGTGTATGTGGCTGGCGCCCTAGGCGCAGAGCTACAGGTGCCGAGCCATCAATGACCTTTGTTAACTGGGGAAAATACTCATCTGAAATTTCCTTTTGAAGAAGTAGTTTGAAAAAAGATGTATTTTTTTTAAATGCTTAGTTTCTTTTTCCCCACATAAAATGTGTAAACTTAGTTTTACTTTGCAAAGAAATATTCAAGTTGTTTTGATTTGACATGATATCACACAGAAATACTGCATTTCTACAGACATCTTCTTTTAATAATTTACATTGCTGATTCTGTTTTTCATAAAATTTAACTATCTGTTTTCATAGAGATAAAAATTTGGCTAACATTTGTCCTGCTTTAGCCATCATGCTTTAAGATGATATACCAAATCCACACTGAATACCTCATTGTTCAACTTTAGCATGTTATAAACCTGACAATTCTATATTACATTTGCATGAATATAGTTAACAATACTTATAACTTGTTTTTTTTTGCAAAATGTCACTAAAAATAGTAGCACAGAGATTTTGTTAATGCAAGAGACAATGAAAAGAAATTAGAGCATCTGGATCTGTGAATACTTCTTTAAACCTGTGCAGTAAACCCTTCATATTTTCCTGTCATGGAAGATGCCCTATCTGTACGTAACTCATTAATTTTACAAAATTCAATCCAAGTTCATGACATTTATCTTGAAAGTTGTTGAAGATGTCTATTCCTTGTGTTCTATTTGTGAGAGTGTCCAAAGTGAGTAACTATTTGTAGCAAAGAAAACCATCTGTTAAAAAAAAAAAAAAGAAAACCATCTGTTGTGACCCAAATGAAGTAGAAAACTTCCACTGAGTCAGTATTATCAATTGATTCATCCAAAGTGACTGAGTAACATATATTTTCCTTTTGAAGTATTGCATGGAAGTTGAAGGCTATCAGTTATGGTTCTCCTTGAAAGAGGCATTTGTTGGTACCTTGAAATGTTATTGAGGTCTAAGCGTCTGACAACTTTGACAATGCATTCTTTCACAATTTCTACTTTACTGAATGGCTTTCCTTTTTTCCCTGAGCATATAAGCTATTTTATAAGTTTAGTGGCATTATTTCCAGGTCTCCTTGAAAGAATTGTCTGCTTTTCACCTTTTAATTTCTGCAATACAACTTTTTTGTGCCTCTACCTCTAACTTAAAATATTTTTTGTCCTTATGAATGTTATAATGCTGATTTATGGTCATTTGATTTTTTAAATGTTGATATTGCAGTATCACATAGCAAGCAAATCATCTTAAGCAGAAACAAAGATAATATTGCAATTCTCAATCCTCACTAAAAAAATCTGTTTTCTTCCTTTAGTGTTTTCTTAGTCTTCTTTGACATTATGGGCTGTTAGGCAGACAGAATTAAAAAATACTGTCAAGCTGTGCAACTATCCACAAATTCTGCTTCATCAGAAACACAGTGCACCTCGTCAAAAGCTGATAGTGGACTGGTGTACTCTCTATACTGTTGCCAGCCAGCCTCCTGTGATAGTGGTGCCAGTCAGATGGGGGCTAATTATGAGCATAACAGCTGTCAATTTAACCCTTATGGCTTACTAATGTTCTAATTGTGCTGGTCAATTTGAGAGGATTATTTCCTTGAAACTTATTTTATTCTTTGATAATTTAAATATGTTCATTTCAAAAATAGAACAAAAATATAAAAGATGAATGAAAATGTATTAATAAAAATTAAAGAGTTCTGTAAAATTTGGATTCAGTCACTTAAGGAACTAGAACGCCACATGTGGCCTTAAGCCCACGGGTTCCCCACCCTGGTATAGTCTATAAAGCTTAAAATATTTACTATCTGGTCTTTACAGAAAGTTTGCCAATACCTGCTCTAAACCACCGCACTATTTTGTGTTTCATAAAAGAATGAGGATGTAAGTCTCATTTTATGAGGATGATGACCATGATATAGGAGAGAGAAAAAGTTGATTATGGAATATAATTAGGAAGTATAATATGACCCTGCATCTGTCAAAGGGATATACACTAAAAAGTCTTGAGAAGAAAGGTTTTTTGGTGTTTTTTTTTTTTTTTTTTTTTGAGATGGCATCTCCCTTTGTTACCCTGGCTAGAGTGCTGTGGTGACAGCCTAGCTCACAGCAATCACAAACTCCTGGGCTCAAGTGATCTTCCCTCAGCCTATTGTGTAGCTGGGACTGCTGGAGCCCACTACAATGATGCCAGGCTAATTTTTCTCTTTTTAGTAGAGACAGAGTCTGGCTCTTGCTGACTCTGGTCTGGAACTCCTGAGCTCAAGGGATCCTCCTTCCTTGGCCTCCTAGAATGCTAGGATTACAGGCATGAGCTACGACGCCCATCTGGTGTAAAAAGACTTCTAACACATTTTATTTCTGGGAAGTGAGAGAATGTTTTTGGACCTTTTTTCTAAAATTTTGTTTACAGCAATTAGTGCTATCAATACAAAATAAAACATTAATGGGGAAAAGGAAGCGATATATTCTTTTTCCTTTTCTCTGCAACTTTTCATTTTTAAAATGTTCAAACTTGGGCGGCACCTGTGGCTCAAAGGAGTAGGGCGCCAGCCCCATATGCCAGAGGTGGTGGGTTCAAACCCAGCCCCGGCCAAAAACTGTAAGAAAAAAAAAAAAGGTTAAACTTAGTGGCAGAGTTGAAAGGATCATATAGTGAACACTTATCTAATCTTTGTCTGGATTGACCAGTTAATACTTTGTTACATTTTTTTTCTATCTTTGTATGTCTCTGTCTCTCTATCTTATACATACAGGTATAGAGAGTTGTATATATGTACATTTAATTTCTGTATCACTTGGAAGTTTGATATGCATCTCCTGAAAATAAGGACAGTCTGCTACATAATGACATTGATAACACTGGTAGTAATTGCATGTCTAAATATTCCCAGTTGTGCCAATTATGCCTTTTATATCTAGTTTATTTCTTACAATTCAGTATTCTGCCAAGGTTCATGCAGAGGATTGCTTTTTTATTACCTTTAGTAGACTGTACATTCTTTGATTCTTTTGATCAGTCATCTCTTATTGAAGTGATTTAAGAATTAAGAAAATTTTATATTATGTTGGAGTTAGGAGAGTGCTTAGTTATCTGAGGCCTTGATTTGAATAAGGGCCAAATTATGCAAGATATCATATGTCATGTTAAGGATTTTGAGGAATCATCATAGAAAACATAGTGGAAGCTCTTAAAGAGATGTGTCATGTTCAAATTCGCATATTTGACTTTTCAAGTAAAATATTTTAGTGTACCACAATTTGGAACAGAAAGATATAGCTTTGAACAAAAGTAACTGTAAAGAATACATCCAGAGGCTCAGCTCTGGCCACATACATCTGAGCTGGCAGGTTCAAATCCAGCCTGGGCCTGCCAAACAATGACGGCTGCAACCAAAAAATAGCTGGGTGTTGTGGCGGACGCCTGTAGTCCCAGCTACTCGGGAGGTGGAGGCAGGAGAATCACTTGAGCCCAGGAGTTGGAGGTTGCTGTGAGCTGTGATGCCACGGCACTCTACTCAGAGTGACAGCTTGAGGCTCTGCCTCAAAACAAACAAACAAACAAAAAAGAATACATCCAGAGACAAATAGACAGTTGTATATTAAATAGTATGAGATATTATTAAAGATTTTTTTGTTATTATTATTACATGTGATAATGATAAAGAGGTTGTGTTGAGCCTGGGTCTGTCAAACAACAATGACAACTACAACCAAAAAATAGCCGGGTATTGGTGGTGAGCACCTGTAGTCCCAGCTACTCTGGAACTGAGGCAAAGAGAATCACTTAAGCCCAAGAGTTTGAGGTCACTGAGCTGTGGTGCCATGGCACTCTATCCAGGGCGACATAATGAGACTCTGTCTCAAAAAAAAAAAAAATGCCAGCTTTTTTTTAATTGTTGAAACTTGGTGACGGGTACAGGAGGGTAGATTATACCTTTCTTTATTTTTATGTCTTCTATTTTTTATCAGCATTAAAGGCAATATTTTTGTGTTTTTGATTCACTTCATAAGAGGTTAAAGAGGGAATAATCATTGACACTTTGTTTTTACATACACACATATGTAAAATGAAGTAGAAGGTTAACTTGTATGTGAAAGTTGTGTGGTATCCAAAACTTCTGCTACTTTCCAGAGAAGTTTTTTTCTTTGTCACATAAGTGTGTCGAATGTATGTACCAAAAGATCTTATTTCTAAGCATTTGTTAGGGAAGGAATTCTTAGCAAAGGTAATTTATATGTTTGTGAATCCCTAGAAAGAAACCCAACATTTTAAGCTATTAAGAGATCATCTTACTCTTACACTATTTATTCAAACATTGCGATTTCTTAAGTATGGCAGAAAGCTAGCTATGACAAAAGAAAAATTCTGTACGAATTGCAAAACTGTTTAATTCAAACCACCACTCACAATTGTACAACCACCATTGTAGAGGAGGTTTCTTGCTTATCAATTAGCTATTGTGTAAGTAGTGTGTAATTTTTCCTATGACTGCAGCACTAATGCATTACTCGTACTGCTGTCCTGTGATTCCAGCAGATAAAAACAATGAAATCTCTTGATTTGAATCTAGTATCCTGGTCACAGGTGCTAGTTGCAGTAATTGAAATAAGAGCATGACAATGTTATGAGGGTAGAGTTAGGTCATAGGAAAGATAATGCATGATTTGGTGTTATATAAGTTAATATGGACTTGCCCTCTGTATTATATAAATGTTTTAGTTTTCTTTTTATTTTAATGTTTATTTGATCATTTGAGAAATTATCTACGCAATCATATAGGTGATTTTTAATCAGAGGTGCATATCAGAATCGTCTGGGGAGTTTTTACCAAAATACCTTTCTTTGGACTCTTCCAGACCTGTTGACTCTGAACTTTGGGTGGGGGTTAGGGGGGTGGAGTTGCACAGGATCCAGGTATGGATACTTATCATAAGCTTTCTAGACAATTCTGATGTGAATCTTTGAGAATCACTTCTCTGGAAGTCTCAGAATTCTTCTTTAACATATGTAAACAGATAATAAAGAACGATGATATTTTTGCTCTTTCCCTCTTTTTTCAATTTAATGGTCAAAAGCAAGGGATAATTTTACATAGGTTATGTATCTATAGCTCTGTTCCTTATTCTGTCACTATAAAACAAGGAAGACAGTAAAAATTGCAATCGATAGTCATCAAGATGTTTCTAGCAGGCAAATAATGTAATAACATTTGTATTCTAGTTATTAGTAACTAAATTGTTGTGCTAAAACTGAAACTGATCTTAGTAACCACCTCACTTTATTTTTTTTTAAACTTTTTATTTTTTTGAGACAGAGTCTCAAGCTGTTGCCCTGGGTAGAGTGCTGTGGTGTAACCCCTCACAGCAACCTCAAACTCTTGGACTTAACGTGATTCTCTTGCCTCAACCCCCTAAGTAGCTGGGACTACAAGTGCCCGCCACAAGGCCCAGATGTTTTTTGGTTGTAGTTGTCATTGTTTGGCAGGCCCAGGCTGGATTCGAACCTGCCAGCTCCCGGGTATGTGGCTGGTGCCCTAGCCTCTGAGCTACAGGTGCTGAGCCCTCACTTTAGACAGCTTTATCATAGCAAGTCTGAAGATAACCTGTTCCCTGCCCAACCCAATGCTACTTATTGTTAGCATATCGTATTAATAGTTTTCCTAAGGTACTAACTTCATTATTTTTACTTTTATATACATTAATTCTCAGTGTCTTTACTTTCCTTTTAGATAAACTTTGCTAGGACCTTCTCATTCATTGCTTCCTATATGGCTTATTTTTATTTTTTTTGAGACAGTCTCACTATGTCCTCCTTGGTAGAGTGCTGTGGTGTCACAGCTCACAGCAACCTCAAACTCTTGGGTGTAAGCAATTCTCTTGCCTCAGCCTCTCAAGTAGCTTGGGACTACAGGTGCCCACCACAACATCCGGCTATTTTTTTGTTGTAGTTGTCATTGTTGTTTAGCAGGGCCCTGGCAGGGTTCAAACCTGCCAACCCTGGTGTATGTGGCCGGCGCCCTAGCCGCTGAGCTACAGGTGCCGAGCCTTCTTATGAAAGTTTTAAAAACAATTTACATTAGTTGGAAAAAATAATAAAATGCTACCATTTAAAATAAATTTTAATGGGTGACAACTTAGTATTTTTCTCTGTTTATGTTTATTTTATTTAACACCTTTTTCTTCTATAAATGGAATCAAATTATATTTAGTCTTCTACATTTGGCTTTTTTGTAGACTTTGTAATATTCATCTTTATTGGTTAGTACATATACATCCACCTTACTCTTTTAAATGGCTGTCAAAATCATGAGCTAACTGTGAGAAACATAGCAGACCAAGTGAACAGTGTTAGAGAAACAGGAAAATCTTAACTGAGAATCTTGGCTAACAACTCATGGCTTCTGCATGATGACAGTGTACCAGCCCACACAGCACTGTCTGTGAGGGAGTTTTTATCCAGCAAACAACTGTACTGGAACACTTTCCCTACTTGCCTATTCACCTGATTTGGCTCCCAGTGACTTTTTTCCTTACCTGAAGATAAAGGAAGTAATTAAAGGAAAATATTTTGATAATATTCAGGACATCAAGAGTAATACAATGACAGCTTTGATGGCCATTCCAGAAAAAGAGTTCCAAAATTTCTTCAATTTTGGAGTGGGTGGACTAGGCCCTAGCATGAGTGCATAGCTTCCTAAGGGAAATATTTCAAAAGGGACTATAGTGATATTCAGCAGTGAGGCATATGGCACTTTTTCTAGGATGAGTTCTTTTTATTTTATTTTATTTTTATTATTATTTTTTGAGACAGTCTTACTTGTCGCCCTCAGTAGAGTGCTGTGGTGTCACAGCTCACAGCAACCTCAAACTCTTGGGCTCAAGTGATTCTCTTGTCTCAGCCTCCCGAGAAGCTGGGACTATAGGCACCCACCAGAATGCCTGGCTATTTTTAGAGACTGGGTCTTGCTTTTTCTCAGGCTGGTCTCAAACCTGTGAACTCAGGCAATCCACTTGCCTCGGCCTCCCAGAGTGCTAGGATTAGAGGTGTGAGTCACCACACATGGCCTAGAATGAGTTCTTGAACTTAATTGTCAGGCTGCATATGTAGTTGGAATCTAAATGAAGTGGGAATGGAAAAAATATTTGGATAAATAATGGCCCCAAAGTATCTAATTTGTGGAGAAGTATAAACTCATAGATCAAAGCAGCTCAACAGACATTGAGGACAAGGAATGTGAGAAAATGATAACCAAGGCAAATAATAATCAAATTGTTCCAAATCAGTGATAAACAGAAAATCCTAAAAACTGCCAGGAAAACAAAACAAAACAAAACAAAACAAAACACAAAAACAACCTTTACAGAGAAGCAAAGGTAAGAGTAGCAGCAGATTTCTTGTTGAAAACATTGTGAGAAGACAGTAAAGCAATCTGTAAAATTTTGAAAAGAAAAATTTTGAACCGAGATTTTTACCCGTGCCCATAGCTAAGTGGTTAGGGTGCCAGCCACATACATGAGGGCTCGCAGATTCAAAGCCGACCGGGGCCAGCCTAAACAACAATGACAAGTACAACAAAAAAATAGCCAGGCGTTGTGGCGGGCACCTGTAGTCCCCGCCACTTGGTAGGCTGAGGCAAGAGAATTGCTTAAACCCAAGAGTTTGAGGTTGCTGTGAGCTGCAATGCCATAGCACTTTACCAAGGGTGACATAGTAAGCCAAAAAAAAGAAAAAAGAATTTTTATCCAATAAAAAATATCTTTCAAATGAAGGTAAAAATAAAGGTGTTTTTAGACATTAAAAAGCTGAAAGAATTCATTCATTATGCATTGTAAGAAATTCAAATGTTCTTTAGGGGGAAGGACAATTACATGAAGTATTGATCTATATAAAAGAATGAAGAGAACTGACAATGGCAACCACATGAATATGAAAATAGGAGATATTTTTCTTTTGCATAAGTTTTTCTTTTTTTTTAATTTTATTTTCTTTCTTTCTTTCTTTTTTTTTTTTTTTTGAGACAGAGTCTCACTATGTCACCGTGGGTAGAGTGCTGTAGCTTCACAGCTCACAGCAACCTCTAGCTCTTGGGCTTAGGTGATTCTCTTGCCTCAGCCTCCCGAGTAGCTGGGACTACAGCTGCCTGCCGCAACGCCCGGCTATTTTTTTGTTGCAGTTTGGCTGGGGCCGGGTTTGAACCCACCACCCTTGGTATATGGGGCCGGCAGCCTACTCACTGAGCCACAGGTGCCACCCACCTTTTTTTTTTTTTTTTTTTTGCAGTTTTTGGCCGGGGCTGGGTTTGAACCCGCCACTTCTGGTAAATGGGGCCAGTGCCCTACTCCTTTGAGTCAAAGGCAACGGCCTTGCATAAGTTTTTTTTCTAAAAGAAAATTGGTTAAACAAAAATTGTAACTGTGAATTGTGAGGTATATAACATAGTTAAAGCAAATTATGTGACAAAAGTGTAAGGTCCATGAGGCAAGAAATGGAAGTATATTTTTGTGATATTCTTATTTTATTATGAAGTAACATAATAATAGCACATGATGGTAGATTTGTGTATACTCAACCCTAAAGAAATGATTAAAATAACAAAGCAAAGAGTATAAAAGGTGATAAAATGGAATCATTAAAAATAACCCAAAAGAAGGCAGAAAAAGACAAGAATGAAGAACATCAGATAATACATATAGAAAACAGATAGCAAGATTATAGAGCTATATACATATGTTAACTTATCTTGGTCTAAGTACTGTAATTAAGAGGAAGAGATTTTGTTATCAAAAGTGAGTTCCAGGGCCTGGCACAGTGGCTCATGCCTGTAATCCTAGCACTCTGGGAGGCTGAGGCAGGTGGATTGCTTGAGTTCACAGGTTCAAGCCTTACCTGAGCCAGAGTGAGACCTCGTCTGTAAAAAAATAGCCACTGGTGTGGTAGATACTTGTAGTCCTGCCTACTTGGGAGGCTGAGACAAGAGAATCACTTGAGCGCAAGAATTTGAGGTTGCTGTGGAGCTATGACGCCATGGCACTCTACCAAGGGCAACAAAGTGAGACTCTGTCTCCAAAATAAATAAATAAAATAAAAGTAAGTTCCAACTGTGTTAATGCTCATGGGAAACATGCTTTATAAAGATACAAATAGATTAAAATAATAATAAAAAAACTAAAAATATTACACTAGGTATAAGCAGTGCAAAATATAAGATCAATGTGCAAAATATAAAACCAATTGAATTTCTTCTTCTTTTTTTTTTTTTTTTTTTTTTTTGTAGAGACAAGAGTCTCACTTTATTGCCCTTGGTAGAGTGCCTTGGCATCACACAGCTCACAGCAACCTCCAACTCCTGGGCTTAGGCGATTCTCTTGCCTCAGCCTTCTGAGTAGTTGGGACTACAGGTGCCTGCCACAACACCTGGATTTTTTTTTCCTTTTTTTTTTTTTTTTGTAGTTTCTGGCCGGGGCTGGGCTTGAACCTGCCACCTTTGGCATATGGGGCTGGCGCCCTACCCCTTTGAGCCACTGGCGCCGCCCACCTGGATATTTTTTGTTGCAATTTGGCCAGGGTCAGGTTTGAACCCCTCACCCTCAATATATGGGGCCAGCACCCTACCCACTGAGCCACAGGCGCCATCCACTAATTGCATTTCTATATACCAATATTAAGCAATCAGAAATTGAAATTTAAAAATACCCTTTACAATAACATTGAAAATGGGACATAAAAAAAGATGTACAAGACCCCAAACCCTGAACTGTATAAAATAATGCTGAGAGAAATTAAAGAAAACCAAATAAAAGGAGAAAAACATCATGTTTATGAATTGGAAGATTCAGTATTTTCAGCTTAGCATATTAATTTTCCCAAATTGACATAACTCCCAGTTCAAATTCTTATAATCCGTTTTTGGGTAGAAATTGATGAACAGATTCTAAAATTCACCTAGAATAGCCAAAACAACTGAAAAAGAGGAACAATGTTGGAGTGTTTACACTACCTGTTTTCAAAGCTTTATATAATACTGTGGTAATTACTGTAAAATGTACTTTTGGGTCAAAGATAGACAAATAGATCAGCAGAGCCAAGTACTGAACGTATTTTTCTTTTTTTTTCCTGAGACAGAGTCTCACTCTGTTGCTCTAGGCTAGAGTGTCCTGGCCTCAGCTTAGCCCACAGCAACCTCAAACTCCTGGGTTCAAGTGATCTTCCTGCCTCTGCCTCCTGAATAGCTGGAACTAAGAGTGGCTGGCCACAATGCCCAACTTATTTTTCTGTTGTTAGTAGAGATGGAGTCTCACTCATACTGAGGAAGTTCTTGAACTCCTGAGCTCAAGGGATCTTCCTGCCTCAGCCTTCCAGAGTGCTGGGATAACAGGGGTGAGCCACTGTGCCTGGCTGAGAACTGATTTTTGACAAAGATGTAAAGATGATCTAAAACATGATCTTTAAAAGTATACAATTGGTTTTCATCAAAAATAAAAACTTTTCTTTGGAAAGATAACAGAATGAAAAGACTGGGAGTATATTTTTGCAAAGCATATGCCTAATAAGGGGCTCATTTCCAGAATATATAAAGAACTCTCAAAACTCCATAATAAGAAAAAATACAACTAAAAAAACGAGCAAAATATTTGAATAGAACACTTAACTACAGCAGATGTAAGAATGTCAATATGAAAAGATGTTCCACTTCTTTAGTTGTTAGGAATATGCAAAGTGAAACCATGTAGAGATGCTACTGTGCACCTAGTAGAACAGCAAAAGGGAAACTGACTGTAGGAAGTGTTGGTGTAGTCTCGTATAGCACTAGTGGATATGCAAAATGGCAAAGCCACTTTGAAAAATAGTTGCTTTAAAAGTTAAATAATGCGCTTAAATGATGTAGCCATTTCACTTTTAGGTATTTATTTACCCATGAGAAAAGAAAGCATATGCACAAAGATAAGAATGTTTCTAGCAGTTTTGTTATAGCTAAAAACTGGAAACAGGAGTGGCCGCCTATGGCTCAAGGAGTAGGGCTCTGGCCCCCTATACCGGGGGTGGCAGGTTCGAACCTGGCCCCGGCCAAAAACTACCAATAAATAAATAAATAAATAAATAAATAAATAAAAAAAAACTGGAAACAACCCACATGCCTGTCGAACCTGGCCCCGGCCAAAAACTACCAATAAATAAATAAATAAATAAATAAATAAATAAAAACTGGAAACAACTCACATGCCTGTCAACAAGTGAATAGGTCAGCTATTATATCCTTATAATGGAATACTACTTAGCAACAAAAAGGAATGAATTATTGACACATTCCGCAGCATGGATGAATGCTAAAAAAAGTTTGCTGAGTAAAACCCTGACCAAAAAGAATAATATATAGTATTAATTCTATACTGTATATCTGTACATTTAAAGTAATGTATAGTGACAGAAAGTACCTGGGGGGAGAGGGATGGGAGGCAGAATTTACAAAGGGGCATAAGGAAACTTTTGGAATAATAAATATTTTTTTAAAAAATATAGTGTGAGGCTTGGCGCCTATAGCATAGTGGTTATGGTGCCAGCCACATATACCGAAGTTGGTGGGTTTGAACCCGGCCTGGGCTAACTAACCAACAATGACAACTGCAACAAAAAATAGCTGGGTTTTGTGGTGGGTGTCTATAGTCCTAGCTGCTTGGGAGGCTGAGGCAAGAAAATCATTTATACACCCAAGTGTGTGATGCAAAGGCACTCTACCCAGGGTGATAGCTTGAGACTTTGTCTCAAAAAAAAAAACAAAAAACATATATATATATATACTCTCTCTCTCTCTCTCTCTCTCTCTCTCTCTCTACATATATATATATATATATATATATATATACTCTCTCTCTATATATATACTCTCTCTGTAAATATCACACACTCTCTCTCTCTATATATATAGAGTGTGATCCACATCCCTGGGGGCAGGGATGGGGAGAGCTGAGATAGGGAAAGAGAGAGGGGGTGGGGGGACAAGGGGTGGGGTACACCTTTTGAGGGCGGGGCACAATCATAAAAGGGTCCTTATCTAACAAATGTAATCAGTGTAACCTGGTTCTGTGTACCCTCTATGAATCCCCAATGATAAAAAAATAAATAAATAAAAACCTCTGAAGAAAGAAAACTGAAAAAGAAAAAATAGTGTTGTCACTACTGCAATTGACTAGTCTAAAAAATAAAAAAACAGAGTGTGGTAATGCCTTCATGGGTCTATACATATGTCAAAACTTATCAAATTGTACAACTTGACTGTGTGCAGCTTGTTTTATGTCACTTATACCTCAATATACATATTTTGTTTTGTCTTAGACTCTTACTATTGTTATTCTGCAACTCCTATCAGTGGGGACCTCTAATCTGCTTTTCTCTTATCATAGGGCAAGTGTCTTTTGTTGGGCTAGTTGTTTATACATCTGTCAGTTCCTCATTATATGGTGGTATACCTCCAGCCTCTTTCTGCCCAAATCTCATTCTAATATGTAAAACAAACCTAAAACAGCTCTCAGGTGGCTCACGTATTTTATGTGGTAAACTCTCATCTTGGCCTGCTGTCAGTGACAGTGCAGCTACTCTGCTGCCATGGACCACTTCAGTCAGATTCTAGTCTTTAGATTTCTCAGGTAAAGTCAGACAGTCAGTTCTTAATCTCCAAAAAGCAGATATTAAGCTTTCAGATTGATATCCTTGAAATGACCCATATAGACAGGCTACTGGTGAGAGAAAAGGACCTTCCCATCTATCTTCAATTTGGGAATGATAGTGACAACTTTATCTGGATAAATTCTCCCCAATTTCCGTCCCTTCTTTAGATCTTTATAAACCTTCCTGATGATCTTCATTCTTCATAAAAATGGGCTGGAGGTGGGAGATGTGCTGAGTACTGGAAAAGTTTCTTCTTTTTTTCAGGCCTCATCCACACGGTCTAGCATCTCGTGTTGGATTGTGGAAGTAGTTGGCAGACCCTGCTTTGGAGCCGCAGCTCAGAAAGTTTTATTTGGGAACCATGTCATATGCTGTTAATAGGACTTTCCTGAACTCTGATTTAATTTGAAAATCTGTACTTGCTTCACATCATTGAAATTGTGGGCACTCCACTTCTCATTTTGTCCCTATTTCATGGTATTGCACATATATACTTATCCTAGTTTCATAATAGGGGTTTCCTATAATATTGTTTTTTCTTTTTGTTAATGATTGTAATTCTCTTATGTATCTCTCTCTTTTGCTCTCTCTTTCTGTCAAGTCAGGGTCTTATTCTGTCTTATTTTATTTTTTATACCAATTATGTCCAGGTTGGAGTGCCATAGCACAATTGTAGTTCAGTGCAACCCCCAACTCTTGGACTCAAATGATACTCCACTCTTGGTCTCAGCCTCCGTCCGTAGTAAGACTATAGGCATGTGTCACCACACCAGGATAATTAAAACATTTCTTTTGTAGACGTAGGGTCTTGCTATGTTGTCTTAAATGCTTTCTTTTTTGTTTAAACCTAAGTATCCTTTTTAGAACAGTCAACTTATTCTAGGCCTCCCTATCTATTATGTTTTCTAAAATTTTGTAGAACTTATTTCTTAATAACAGTTATTCTTCATTTCATTCAGTGTTCTGTTCGTTTGCATTTATTGAATTCCTTTCAAGTACTTTTGTGGAATTGACTTGTTTTCTGTTTTTATTTTATTTATTCAGTTTTTTTAATAATAGTTTTTATTTTTTATACCTATCATGCTGTGAATTCATAGGAAAAAGGTTCTAGCAGCTCAGGGGCCTTTCCTTTGAATGTGGCAAAGCTTGCTGTGCCTATCATGTCGTGAATTCATGGGGAATAGGTTCCAGCACCTTTTGTTCTTGTCCAACAGGTTTTCTTGGTTCTCCCCTGTGCTACGCTTTATGGCTCCTTTCTACTGGTTCTGACAAAGTGTGTTTCTCTGGGTGGAGCAGGCTGGCACTTTACTTGAACCCAGGTAACCTTTCTCTTTGGCTTCCTTCTTTTTCTGATCATTTTCCTTTGTACTTTTAGAAAGCTATCTTGGCTCTTAGAATGCTTAATATGCTCAATGCGAACATTAATCCTCTTGGCAAGAATCTTGCCTTTTACTTGTTTGTTTACAACAATGCCAACAGCATGTTGGGCAACATTGTAGACCATCCAGTTTTGCTAGGGTAACATCTGTGTTATACCTCAATATACATGTTTTGTTCAAAACATGTTTTGATCAATATACGTGTTTTGATCAAAAAGATCAAAAAACATCTTTTTGAACAGTACCCATTCCCTTCATGTCTGCAAGATCACTTTTCTTGTAGATTCACGTGTATGTGGCCAAAGGAACAACTCCGTGTTTTCTAAAAGACTTAAAACAACATGTATTGGGTGCCTCTCCTCTTTCCTTTTGTGTTTGTCATGTTGGTGAATTACTGGAAGATGGAGTCTCTGGCCAAAAGGAAGGCTGTTTTCTCTGTTTTAAAAATGGAATTGTTAAAATGGGTTTTTATCTCTATGATGTCTTCCAGCTCAGAAATTTCAGGATTCCCAAAACTTTTGAGAGTAAAGTAGGTGATATTATTTGGAATTTTATAGATAATAAATGAATCAAGTAGTGGGCCAGTTTGACATGGTACATTGATGACAGGATTAGAACAGAATATATCAACTCTATCTTACTATCTGAGTATAAGATTTGTATTCTACTAAGAATGTCACCTTCCCCTGCCCCCTAATAATTAGTTTATTATGCAGGTATAGGCACTGCACTACTGGGGATTACATTTATAAAGTCTCATTTATTAGATGCTTTATATTCTTTGTTTGTGTCAGTCAGTGGGGAGTTACTAAAGTAATATGTTGGTCAGAAACAAATAATACCAAGAAATGTAAATGAACTCCAGGCTAATTGCTTAGTGTACGTGTATTTATATATTTCGTGTCAACTGTGTTGGCTACAAAAGTGTAATTTGAATAATGAAGAGAAAAGGAGGTTTTGGGGTTGTAGTCTGTGTTGAGATGACTTAATGGGCCCTCATGAATGTGCCTATGGCAGAGACTGCATTCTGGCAACTAAATGAAATATTTAAGACATATAACAATGTTGCCAGGGAGAAATAGGAAGAAAGACAATGGGAAGCAGTGCTTCCGTTTTGCACTTCTGCACACAAGTACTAATTATCCTTTAACAGTCTTAACCCCTGGGAAACCATTGGTATGGTAAGATTTATTATGATTAGCATAATTAACAAGGGATTTGTTTTGATCAGAATCTCTGAAAAGAGTATCTAAATGCCTAAAAGAAGGAAAAGCAACATAGTTATCCCCTTTATCCCCAAATTAACTGTGTGACACAAAAATCTTTCCACCACTGAATATATTTTCATGATTTTTCTGTCATAGTTTATTCTAGATTCAGTGGAAGTCCTTTTTGTTTGTTTTGTTTTTGAGACAGATTTTGTCCCCTTGGTAGAGTGCCTTGGTTTCATAGTTCACAGCAACTCTTAGGCTCAAGTGATTCTCTTGCTTCAGCCTCCTGAGCAGCTGGGACGACAGGTGCCTGCCAGAATGCCTGGCTATTTTTAGAGTTGGGGTGTCACTTTTGCTCAGGCTGGTCTCGAACTCCTCAGCTCAAGCAGTCTACCCTCCTTGGCGTCCCGGAGTGTTAGGATTATAGGCATGAGCCGCTGTGCTCGGCCAGTGAGATCCTGATTGTTTGTTTATTTATTTATGAGTTAAAATTTCCATTTAAAATGCTTTATGAGTTTTCATGTCATCCTTGTGCAGTGCTGTGCTAAAAGATTCTTTTAAACAAGTATACATTTTTGTGGTATATTGGGGTTCCCCCAACCTGAAAAAAATATATATGTTTGTTAGACAAATTCTTTTTTTTTTTTTTTTTTTTTGCAAGTTTTTGGCCAGGGCTGGGTTTGAACCAGCCACCTCTGGCATATGGGACCAGCGCCCTACCCCTTTGAGCCACAGGCACAACCCTGTTAGACAAATTCATCAAAGTTAAGTTGTAAGTTACTTTTTTTTAACTTAGAAGTTATGTCAGATGGATTCTAAGTTGAAACGGTGTTATTTTCCTTTTATATTCATCCACAGTCTACTACACCCAAGTTCATTCTTCATTATTGTTCGTTCTGCTGTTTTTTTGGAAATGTTGCCTGTTTTTCTTTGGGAAATTTTGCTTGTTGAGTATGGTCAGAGCTGGGTATATTTTCTGATCTTATTCTTGTATGTCTTTTTAACTTTAAATATTTAAATCCGATTAAGTATAAGGCAGATATAATGAAAATTAATATAATAATTCAAAAAGGCTTTTGAACATATACAGTAAATAAAGTTCATAACTGTATGCCAATCTGCAGATAGAAAAAGAATTATTACCATTTAAATTAGTAAAAAATACATAAAATAAATAGAAATGAAATTGACATAAAATATGTATATGTGACTGTAAAACAACTGTAAACTTGATGGCACAAAGGGAAAATATGACAAAGGAATTATGTCTGTTACATGAAAACTCAACATTGCAATAGTATACATTCTTCCTCAATTAATTTATAAATTTAAATGCAATATTAGTGTTCTGAAGTTTTTGTGAAATAACAAAATGTGTAAGACTAGCTAAAAACATTTGGAAAAATAAAAGCAATAAGAACAGTGCCCTACTAAATTTTAAAATGTATTAATGAAGTATAGAGATTGATACTGTAACAGAAGTATAGAGATTTAAAAATTCAGAGACTAACTCGAATGTATATATTTTATTTTGCTATGTATAATGTACACTTTTTTGCCTAAATTTTTGAAGAAAAAGTAAGCTCAGACATTATGCATGGATAGTATTAATTCTGTATCTATATAAATGTGTTTAATTCTTTTATTTATGCTAATGCATTAAAAGTATAACTCTAGAAAGCAATAACAAAATGTGCATGCAAAATAATACTCTAGAATATGGTAATCGGTTTTGTTGAACCTTATGATGAACTTACAATGAAAGAATTTTCAACCAGAGAAAAGTGACACATTTATCTTCCTATGTTTTAGACAAAAGCTAGGAATCTTGCTGGTATTTTTATTAAGTTTGTTGGAAAATCCCTTGGAAAATGTCAAAATGGTTTTCTTACACTGTAGGCATTAAGCTAACAGTTACTAAATATGTGAATGCGCCTGGCGACATTGCTGCCAAGAGACACTTTGGACCTCTTTGCACAGGGGTCATATGATTGTGGAGGCAACAGGAAGAAAACTTCAGATACCAAGATGGAAGAAGGTGATGCGAGAGAGGAGGTGAAGACCTGGATTCTGGAATAGTGTCAACCTGGGATCTCTGTTTCCATCAGGATGGTGTAAGAGGAGGGTAAAAGGATTGTATGAGAAAAAAAAACAATTAGTGATTTCTCAGGGATATCTAAATCATGCTTTAACTTCATAAGGTTTCAACATGAGGATATGAACTAAACTTGCCCCAGAATTTCCACTAGCCCATGATAATCAAGTTTTAGAATTTTGTTACGTTGTTAATCTTTGAAAGACAATTTTGAGCTGTCCCAATTTGCCTCTATGAGTGAGGTTCCACTTAACATTTGATGTTTTGTCCAACTGAGTTCTAACTGTGGATGTCAAAGGAACGGAGACTGTGGCTGTTAAAACTAGTGAACATGAGAAAATGCATTTCACTATTGTTCTAGCACAGGGGTGGCGAACAAGTTCGACACAAAGAGCCAAAATTTTAAACTGTGAGAGTCAGAGAGCCACACCAGTCAGTGACCTGCCAAAACAGACAAACACTCACACAAAAGCATATAATTTTAACAATAATATATTAAACACATAATATAACATGCTCAGTCAGGTGTTTTTTGTTACCTTGTTGGAGTGATGGGATGATAATCTCAGTGGGATGTCTGGCATCTTTTGTTTTCAGTAATCTTCTGCAAATCAGGTTTGTATTCAGTTGTAGCCACTCGGAGCAGTTCCTTTACATGAGTGTCAGTCAGAATGGACCGGTGCTTTGATTTCACGTGTTTCCCCCCTGGGGATGGGAGTACACGCTCAGAGATCTCTCCTCAGAGGTCCCTCCTCAGAAGCAGCATAACAAAATCCAAACTTGGCAAAGAGCCACAGTATACAAAATAATGATAAGAGGCAAAGAGCCACATTCATTTTGGCCGGGAGCCGCGTGTTCGTCACCCCTGGGCTAGAGAATCACCTAAGCCCAAGAGCTGGAGGCTGCTGTCAGCTGTGATGCCATAGCACTCTACCGAGGTCTCTAAAATAAATAAATAAATAAATAAATAAATAAATAAATAAATAAATATTAGGTCTTTTGTGTCTGCTCTCACTTAAGTGACCTGGGCTGATGTCAACCCAACTGGAAAAGTCTAATGTTTCCTGATAGCACTCAGATAATTATCTCTACCACTAATTTTCACTTAAAAGAATTAGAGTTCCTTGCAAAACAGCTGAATTTACATCTGCAGCAAAAAATACAAGATGTCATACCTCTGCAATCTGGAGAGTGCCAGAAAGCAAGTACACGTCTTCAGCAGATGGGTCATGGCAAGGGGTCAGAGAAACCATCCTCAAAGGACTGTAACTATGCCAGGAAAAGTGTGAAGAGAAAAGTGACCGTATCTACAGAAGCTAACCATAAGAATGCCTACAGCTCAGTGGTTCCACATGAATGCTATGTCCACAAAATTTTAACCTATTAAAAACTACAAATTTGTAGTGATATTTTTTAAAAAATCACAATATTAAAAATTCTTTTCTCTTAAAAAAATTGGTACTCTGATTAGATATGACTACCTTAAGATAGGGCTCCCTCTTTCTGAAACATCCATGTATTAGGAAATATGGAACTAAACTGATATAAAACATTAATGAAGAATGTTCAAATTTTTCATTCATTTATATGGGTCCTGTGAACATGCTGTATCGGAATTTATAGGCTGGAAGTAAAAAGCCACAGCTAAGGGCAGCAGGAGCTCCCACACATGGCTGGTGGGACTGCAAACTGTTTGAACCATTTTAGAAAACTACTAAAGTTAAGCACAAAATGCCCTATGTCCCAGTATTTCTACTGCCTAGCAAATTACTCTCAAGAGATTTCTTTACATAATCATGAATAATCCCTCAAACAGCAATCAGTGACTGCCCTATTCTTACACAGTTGGTGAGTTCTGAGTTTCTTCTGGTAAGAAAATTTATCAGAAGAGGTTGAGAAAAACTGGTCATAGCTGGAATAATAAATTTTATTTAATTGTATATTTTCATGTGTCAAGTAAGAATGAGAAATTAAAAATGACATATTCAGGCTGAGTATGGTGAGTCATGCTTAAAATTCTAGCACTTTGGAAGGCCCAGCCAGGAGGATTGATTAAGGCCAGAAGTTTGAGACCAAACTGACCAACAAAGAAGACCTTGTCTCTACAATAATAAAACATTAGCTGGGTGTGGTGGTGCATGCCTGTAGTTCCAGCTACTAAGGAAGCTGAAGCAGGAGGATCATTTCAGACCAGGAATTGGGTTGCGGTGCACTATGATGACATCATTGCACTCTAGCCTGGGCAACAGAGTGAGTCATTGTCTTTAAAAAAAAAAAAAAAAAAAGAGCATTCTGATTGTAATGCGTGTCAAAGATCTCAGTAATCAGTATCCCTAAATATTAAGCTCTTCTCACAGCATCCTCAGCTCTGAAAAAGAGAAATCTCCGAAATATTATCTTCCACCTGAAAGAATACCCATCATAACTGGACAGCTAGAGGTGAGCTTTCTTTGTACAACATGTTAGACATAGCAAAGGTTAATAACACAGCCAATTCACTAGACCAAACTACCTCAATGTGACAGTTGATGGCCAAGGTCCTGACAAAATAAATTACTTAAAACTAGAAAGAATTATATTGTTTAATAATATTGGTAAAACCTGTTGTTTGCTTTACTTGTATATTGCAATAGCTGATGAAGTTCAGTTATATTGGTAAGAGAAAATAGATTCTCTGAAAGGAAGAAATTATACAAAGAGCCCACCTGAACTTGCAAAAAAGAATATGACTGAAATTATAAGTTTCTTTAGGAAAATGAATAGCTTCCAATTAATGTAATAATTACCAGAAGGCACTAGTTTTAATGGTGTCTTTATATTATAGAAAAAATTCAAAATAAAATTTCAAAATAAATCATTACCTAGTTTGTTTTATAGACGTCCTTTCTCACTAATCTCCTAATAAGTCATTATTTAAAGAAGGGAATAGGCTGGGCACCGTAGCTCAGTGGTTAGAGTGCCACCCCATGCATCATGGGTGGTGGGTTCAAACCTGGCCCTGACCTGGTAAACAAAAAAAATAAAGAGGGGAAAAATTCTAGAGTGCTGGAAATATTCTCTATCAGGATCTTAGAAGTGGGTATAATTATCAAAAAATTCATAATACTAGAGTGCAAAATGATTTACCGTTTTACTTTTCTCTTTGTAGACAATACATATCCCTTATCTCTCATTTTTTTCAACTGCTTTAAAACACTATATAGATCATAAAGCTTAAGAAAGCATGGTTAGTGTGAAAGTGGCATTTAATTATCACATCAGTAATGGAAGAAACTAAGCAGTGAGTTAACTGTGCCTTTAGAAATCTTTTTCTTAGGCTGGGCGCAGTAGCTCATGCTTGTAATCCTACTACTACTCTGGGAGGCCAAGGCAGGTGGATTGCTTGAACTCAGGAGTTTGAGACCAACCTGAGCAACAGCAAGACCTTGCCTCTAATAATAATAGAAAAATTAACCAGGTGTTATAGTGGGCACCTGTAATCCCAGCTACTTGAGAGGCTAAGGCAAGAGGATCACTTGAGTCCAAGAGTTTGAGGTACTGTGAGCTATGACACAATGACACTCTACCAAGGATGACAAAGTAAGAATTTGTTTCAAAAAATAACAATTTAAAAATTAAAAAAAAATTATTAACTGAGGTATAATTTACATATAAAAAATTAGTCTTGACCAGTGCGGTAGCTCATGCCTGTAATCCTAGTGCTCTGGGAGGCGGAGGCGGGTGGATTGCCAGAGCTCACAGATTGAGACCAGCCTGAGCCAGAGCAAGACCTCATCTCTAAAAAAACCCCCAAAACATGGCAGGGCACTGTGGCAGGCACCTATAGCCTCAGCTACTTGGGAGGCTGAGGCAAGAGAATTGCTTGAGCCCGAGAGCTTGAGGTTGCTGTGAGCTATGACACCAAAGCACTCTAACAAGGGTGACAAAGTGAGACTGTCTCAAAAAAAAAAAAAAAAAAAAGTCTCTTTTGATATATATATTCATCCATGTACCCACCACAGAATCAGGGTATGAAATATTTCCATCACCATGGAAAGCTCCTTTATAACCTTTCTCCATGAGTCTTTTGTTAAAGTATATTTGTTCACAAGAAATAATAACAAATCTGTCTCAATGGTGTTAAGATTAACTATTTGAGATTCCTGTCACTTCTGCAGGAGAAATAAAAAGTGATCTTCCTAAATGTCAAATAAAATAAAAATGTTTCCTTGCTTACTTAAATAAAATATTAGTCAAGTTACACCAGTAAGTCAAAAAAGTAGTTATCTGGGTAGTGGGTACGTATATGAAAAAATTTATTAAGCAAAATTCTGTTCTCTATACAAATTATATCTCAATTTCTTAAAAAACTTTAAAAAGTTATAATCACATGATTTTATAAATGTGTAGAAAAAAATTTTTTTTTAATTACAAGAAAATGTTAACAGTGGCTCAATTTGGAAGGCAGAATGTTTCTTGCTCTACTCTGAGATTGTCTCACACACACACACACACACACACACACACTCTTCATTATTTACATATTCATTGTCCTGAACTGGCAAGAAGCCTGGCACCCAGTATGCTGGGGCAGTTAATTTCACTCTTTTGCCTAAGAGAATATGCTACCTTCCTCATTTTCCTGGCCTTATTTATTCATCCTCTGGCAAGGTTCAAGTCAAATGGGAGTGTGACAAATGTTCTGGCCTGAAAGAACAAAGGCCTGTGCTCTGGCCCTATTCTGTGACCATTTAGGTCTGTGGATGAGTAAATCATTTCCTTCAACTTTAAATGAGACAGCAGCATCAACAGATGCTAAAACCATTGGTAAAAGACGGATGAGAAATAGTTACACAGCACATAGCCCCTCCTCAGATATTTAATAATTATAAAAAGAAACCTAGCACTTTTGCCCTAAAGAAACTTGGTAGTCACCTTAAACAAGTGATCAGTTAATATCACTTGAATAACTGATACAAGTAATAAGATACATGACACGATGTGCCTCCTGATAAGATGTACTGTGAAGGACACACTATCCTTTCTGTGGTTCTCATGACCCCCAAATGCATACCTGAACTTAATCATGAGGAAATATCAGATAAAACCATATTGAATGATACTATAAAAATAACTGACCTATGCTCTTCAAAAATGTCGACTTTATGAAAGACAAAAGACTGAGGAACTGCTCCTGATTAAAGGAGACTAACAGATGTGTCTTCTAAAGTCAGCATATGATCCTGGATTGGATCCTGGAATGGAAAAAGAAAAGTTGCTATAAAATAACATTATTAGTTGACACCTGACTATAGGCTTTGGATTAGTTTGTTTGTTTGTTTGTTTTGACATAGATTCTCATTCTGCTGACCTGGGTAGAGTGCCGTAGCATCATAATTCACAGCAACCTCAAACTCCTGGGCTCCAGCAATCCGCAGTCTCCAGAGTAACTGGAACTACAAGCGCACCACCATACCTGGCTAACTTTTCTATTTTTAGTAGAGACAGGGTCTCACTCTTGCCCAGGCTTTACTGAATTTGTCTACCAGGACTTTATAAGGAACTGATTAATGGAGGTCAAACATGCCGGGCCTGAAAAATACAGGCCAAGGCAAAACGCTCTTAGAACACAGTAAATTCCAAATTGTTTCTCGTCCTTCAATAATTTATTTTTAAGTTAAACCTACATAAAACTATTTTCCTAAACTCTCAGTTTGCTCTGTCAGCTAAAATATTTTACATTATCACTTGAGATACTTACTCAGTAAACTTTTTTTTTTTCCCAACCACAGGCAAGGTCACGTCCATCTTAGCTGCCATGGAGTCAGAACAGATTTCCAGAAATCAGCCTAAGTCTTAGGATGCTGTCAAAGATGGGCATGTCATTACCTTTACTAGAAAGAACCTTAAAGGAAACATTAGGAAAAATAAGCATTAGATCCTTGATAAGAACAATGGAAGCCACGTGTTTAATAACCTGTTATTTTAGGCAAGTACTCCATGTTTTCAAGTCATTTTCTAATTTATTGTGTGAAAAGTTAAAAAGCGGGAGAGCTTCAAAAAAGAGTTTGAAGGTGAACCTTGGCCAAGAGGAACTGGCTACTTGTCAGATAGAGAGCATCATGTGAGTGAAATGTGTTCCTATTATGTCAGGTTGCAGCCTCAAAGCCCTAATTTCCTCTGAATTTCACAAGCCTCCTCAACATCAAGCCCTCTAATAGCCTCCTAATCGGGCGGTGCCTGTGCCTCAGTGGGGAGGGCTGCGGGTTCTAACCCGGCCCGGCCAAACTGCAACAAAAAAATAGCTAGGCGTTGTGGTGGGCGCCTGTAGTCCCTCCAGTTGGGAGGGTGAGGCAAGAGAACCGCCTAAGCCCAAGAGCTGGAGGTTGCTGTGACGCCGCAGCACTCTAACGAGGGCGACAAAGTACTCTGTCTCAAAAAAAAAAAAAAAAAAAAAAAAAAAAACCCACCAAAATAACCCCCCAGATAATTGTTCACACCACCACCCCCATTTTACCGCCCCCACCAAATCTCTAAGTTGGGGACAACCCCCCCTGGCCCATACAC
>CAUYPK010081794.1:0-45109 GCA_963574355.1 Loris lydekkerianus
GCAAAATCTACAAACACATGAAAAAAAGCTCATCATCCTTAATCATCAGAGAAATGCAAATCAAAACTACTTTGAGATATCACCTAACCCCAGTAAGAGTAGCCCAAATAACAAAATCCCAAAACCAGAAATGCTGGCGTGGATGTGAGAAAAGGGCACACTTCTACACTGGTGGTGGGAATGCCCACTAATACGTCCCTTGTGGAAGGATGTTTGGAGAATACTTAGAGATCTAAAAATAGACCTGCCATTCAATCCTATAATTCCTCTACTAGGTTTATAGCCAGAAGACCAAAAGTCACAATATAACAAAGACATCTGTACCAGAATGTTTATTGCAGCCCAATTCATAATTGCTAAGTCATGGAAGAAGCCCAAGTGCCCATCGACCCACTAATGGACTAGCAAACTGTGGTACACGTATACCATGGAATATTATGCAGTCTTAAAGAAAGATGGAGACTTTACCTCTTTCATGTTTACATGGATGGAGCTGGAACATACTCTCCTTAGCAAAGTATCCCAGGAATGGAAGAAAAAGTATCCAATGTACTCAGTCCTACTATGAAGCTAAACTATAGCTTTCACATGAAGGCTATAACCCAACTTACCACAAGACTATGGGAAAAGGACCAAGGAAGGGGAAAAGAGGGGGAAGGTTTGGGTGGAGAGAGGGTAATGGGTTGGGCCACATCTATGGTGCATATTTTTATCTATAATTAACAAAAAAAAAAAAAAAGAAGAAGTGGTCTTTACATATGGGAAAAACGTACATTGACTCTAACCTTGTATCAGAAATTACACAGAAATTAACTTGCAATGGCTCATAGATAAACCTTAAAACATAAAATGCCTAGAAGAATCAGAAGAAAAAATTCCTTATGAAACTTATTTAGGAAAAGATTTATTAAACAGAGCACAAAAAGCACAAAGAAAATAAATATTCAAATTAATTTCAGCAACATAAAAAGCATTTGCTCTCCAAAAAACATTAGTTAAGATAATGTAAACAGAAAGACAAGCCACAGATTCGGAGAAAAAATTTGCAAAACTAAGATTTTGTATCTTGAATGTATTCTTAAAATACAATACTTACATATAAGATAGACAACCCTATTAAAAAAATGAGCATAAGACTAACTACTTCAAAAATGACCAGTAAACACAAGAAAAGGTAACTCAACAGCACTAGTCAATGGAAAAGACAAATAAAAATCACAGTGACCGACTACCACATACTAGGATGGATAAAAAAGCAAAACGCAACAAATCTGACAATACCAAGTATTTTTAATACTGTGTTCCGTATTTTGACTGTGGCGATGTTTTCATGAATTCACATATCAGGTACATCAAATTGTTCGTTTTGAATGGATAGAATTTATTGTCTGTAAGTTATGCACCCGTGAAGTTGATTAAAAATAAGCCTATGGAAGAATATAAGTTTATTATCTTTTATAATAAACTTTAGAACCAATGATACAAAGGTGCTTAGGTTCTTACTAAAGACGACATTCTTGAAGGAAGTGAAACTGTGGTCAGACTTTGGTTCTCAGTCCAGGTTATTCTCACTTCCAAGTAGATCATGCTGTTGTGTAGGTGATGCAGGAAGGAAGGAGAGGCCTCTTGTGGCCCAAACGCTTAGTCTTGTCCCAAACAGTGATGTCAAAACACTTCCGCAGAGAAGTTAAGATACATATTGCTCCTCACTGGGAAACATTTTAATCTCTTAAGATGGCTTCCTCATTTTCCTTTCCCTTCCCTAATTGTAGACAGAGTAAACTTGAATTATATATACAGAGTAAAATAGACATGTGTAGGAATGTAAAGGTGAAACAATTCGGGGATACCTAACTTCCTGTTCATTTCTGAGACCACTGGCAAACTTTTCTGAAATTACTTAAATAATGCAAGTGGGTTAAAATTAGGTAAAGAATTTAGGGAGAATCAGAAAATACATAGAATGTGTTGAGTTAATGCTTTTTGGAATCAGCATGTTGGCTTATTATTTTTAATGTTTTTTATTTCCTATGTATTTTACATTTATTTTCTCTAGATTTTTCTTGGGCTTAAAAACTGTTTTGTTTTGTTTTTTGAAATTTGATGTTTTTATCTAACAGGGCATTTTTTTTTTTTTTATCATTTTGTAATTACTTGTGTGCTAAATTGTTACCACAGTGTAATTGATACTGGTATTAAGATTTCACTGTAAGAATAAATGAAAGATAATTCCAATGAGAGCCCATACTCAAACATGAGTTTTCCAACCTTTCATCTCAACAAAGAAATAATTTTATCTTTTAGGATTTCTAACACTTAACAACATGCATTAGGGGTTGAACTGTACAGGTTTTATTTCTGAAAAGCACTTTTGCTCAAATAACAAAACCATCACGTTGAGAAATTTAACATTTTTCCCTGTGTGCATGAAGCTGAATTTGTATAGGGTACTTTACCTGAGGTTATGGAAACAAATAATATAACAAACAAGTTTATGGGAAATAACCTGTGAGTGTCATGTTCATGAGGAGAACTAGCATTGAAGACTGATGGATTTCGGTTCAGAGGCACCTTCTGCAACTGTCTCATTTAGTCCTCCCATCAGCCATATGGAGTAGGAGTCTTGTTATTCCTATTTTTCAGAAAATGGAATATGCAGGCACAGCAAGATTAATTTGTCCAAGGTCTGATGGCAAGTGGTAGATTCATTTTTCATTTGTGTGTGTGTGTGCGCATGTGTGCATGTTTTAGAAGCGGGGTCTCTCTGGGTTGTCCATGCTGGAGTACGTAGCTACTCAAATGCGTGATCACTGTGCCCTATAGCTTGGGACTTCTGTGTTCAAGTGGGACTACAGGCTCGTGTTACTGTGCCAAGCCATGTTGTGTGTTTCTGATTTCTTTCTTTTCCTTGCTAAGATTACGCAGAAGTTTGTTTTAGATATTTTTTCAGAGAGCCAGTTTTGATTGTATTTATCCGTTCTACCTTTTTCTGTTTTCAAAATTATTAATTTTAGCTTTATTTTTATTATTCCTTTTCTAACTCTGTGAGTGGTATACTGAGTTCATTTGTTTTTATTTCTGTTTATTAATGCAACTATATAAGGATATGAATTTTCATGTGAACATCCTTTTAGCATTCACAGACTCAGGTTGTATGAATTCAGGTTCCCGAATACTTTTCTGTGTCAACATGTTGTCTTTCTTTTCTCACAGACATGTTGACAGCCCACATTTCCCTTTTTGGGGTCAAGATTTTACATTCTGTTTGCTCGTCCCGCGACACCCTCCTCTTTGCAGCCCAGCACAGGAATGCAGCTCTTCGTCCCACGGGTTTTTTTCTCACTTGTGTTGAATTTATACTCTGGACTGGACAGAGCACAGGGTCGCCATCCACATCTAAAATATTGCTGAAAGTTTTCATTTCATTTCATCTCTAGCAAAATGTTCATACTTGTGAGTCCTCAGTAACTCTCTCTTTGTAGATGAAGAATTAAGATGACATAATTCAATAAAAAAGGAACTCGAAGTATGTGAGGTCCCGTCTGACGTGGGTTTCTGTGCCTGGCTCTGCGGAGGAGAATATGTACTGGCGGTTCTTCCAGCCTGATCACAATCAGGAAAGTCCATCTATAAATTTCTTCTTTTGAAGAATAGGATAAACAGTTAGTAGCTCTTTGGACATTCTGTCTGTGGCCATGGGAGCACTGTGGCCATTAACTACTTATTTTATTAGCGCAACAAGCCACAGCTGCTACTTGAGCTGCCAAGGGACCCCCCTCCCTAACCCCGTAACACAAGTGTTGTGTTTATAGGGTTTGGTTTCGACAGAATTGCAGGTTTACTCAGCTCCTGCCAAAGCACCCAACCTTGTTCAATTCCCACAAGTCAACGTTTCTAGATCAATTTTTAATTTCTTTCACTGCTGGGTAGTCCTGGGGTATGGTTGGGGGACATAGGGTGCATTGCAGACAATCACCCAGCCCTCCCCCTCTCTATTGGAGGAGAGAAAACTTCCCGGGAGAGGCGGCTTGGGTGAGGTTTGCCCTCCCACTTAGGCCTTGGTTTCTGACCTGGCTTTACTTCACGCCTTGCATGGTAGGGGGTCAGGCACATCTGTGATCACCCCACTTGTCATGTGTATGGGCCCTTAGGAGGTTTACGGAGACAGAACTTGGATGCTTCTGGATGCTGGACTACTGTATCATTTTAATATCATCCAAATCTCATGTAAACCTTAGTTCTCTGTTTATGACAAAATATTAAAGACTATTGGCATAATCAAAGTATCATGAAGTGCTGTTTTTACAACTCAGTGCTAGGGATTGGATTGTGTCCCTCCCATATTCATATGTTGAAGTCTTAACCCCTGGAATCTCAGAATGTGGCTGTTTGGAGATAGGGCCTTTAACGAGGAAATGAAGTTGAAATGAGGCCTATGAGGATGGTCCCGGATCCATTCTGACTGGTGTTCTAATTTGGCGATAGACACAGAGAGGAGACAATGGGCAGAAAGCAAGGAGGTGGCCACCACGCCCAGGATGCAGGCCTGGACCAGGTTCTCCCCACAACCTCAGAAGGAACCAGCTCTGCTGGCACCCTGTTCTGGGACATTCAGCCTCCAGAACCAAGAGGCATCATTTCTGCTCTTTAAACCACCCTGTTTATGGTACTTTCCTCAGCAGCCCTTGTTGGCTAACATGCGTGGGAACTAGGCTGGGAAACCAGCGCACTGTGATAGGGGAGGGAGTTGTGTACCTCTCTTCCTCTGCTGTTCAGAGGCAGCACGATAAGGGTGTTCGCTTGATGGTAAGGAGCTCGCACATGTTTGCTGGCAAATTGTGCGAGTCACATGTGGAGAGGACTTCCAGTCTCACTCCTCTTTTTTAAAATAAGGAAACTTGGGTAGGGTTTTCGTGACCTGAGTAGGGTGACATGGAGGTCAGGTCAGAGGTGGAGTGAGAATACATTTGAAGCTTCCTGGTTTACAGGCTTAGTGATCTATTGATGGGAATTTTCTCATTGTCAATAAGAAGTTCCTCAGAACATGCTGGAAGATTTTTGTTTTTTCAATACTGAAATGTTTAGCACAGTGCCCGGCACATGGTAGATGCTATAATTGTAACTATCACTGTTAGTGTCCAACTGGGGAAAGGGATTGCTTTTCTTCAAGTAGCTGTCAGAAGGGACAGGTATACCTCTTGAATTTATATATTATTGGTGCTTACTAAAGTATCTCTTTTTTTGAGACAGAGTCTCACTCTTTTGCCCAGATGAGTGCAATGGTGCAATTGTAGCTCACTGCAACCTCTAACTCCCGGGCTCAAGTGGTCCTGCCTGCTCAGACTCCTGATTAGGATGTCAACTGTGCTTGGTTAATGTGTTTTATTTTTTTGGAGGCCCGGTCTTGCTATATTGCCCAGGCTGGTCTTGAACTCCTGGCTTCAAGTGATCCTCCTATCTTAGCCTTCAAAAGTGCTAAGATTATGGGCATGAACCACCATGCCTGGCCAGTATTTTTAAATATCAGGCCTGAACATGCTACCTTGAGCAATCTGATTTATAATATTCTTAACTTTGCATAACATTATTAATAAATTACCTCTGAAAAGAATAAGTCTTCACCATCTGGTAGCTAGCTGACACAAAAATATTTCTATAACAAATAAAAAGCATGCACAATATTTTATAAAAAAGTTGACAAAATAAGAAAAACTGAAGTGCAATATCTCCAAGACACTGAATAAATATCTTAATCATTGAGCAGTAAAGTTCTAATATACAAAGGCTATCTGGAAAGTATCCAGCCATTGTTAATGTTATATTTTGTATTACTTTCTGGATAGCCCCCATATTACAAAAATCCTACGACTATATTTGCTAAGAATTAAGCAAACTAAGCATTATAAAAATGAGATATGTAAAAGAACAGAAAAGTTTAATTTACTGGAAATGAAAAATATTACATTTCTTATATTTACCTATATTTGCATGCTAATTTCTTTTTTGGCTTCTGAATGACTGCTTGCTAAAAAAATGCCATAAATCAGGTATTTTTCAAAATCATTTAGCAAATTTCTGGGGAAACGGTACTGTCTCTTCCTAAACATGATATTCCCAGTCTTGCCTGCTAGTCTGGAATAGTGAACAAACATTCCACAAATGCTTCCTGAGTGAACCAGGTGGGAATGATTTTCCTGGTGGACTTCAAGAGAAAGGCAGTAACATGTTAGTAAAGAATGAACATTTTCACTTTCAAATAAGGAAGGCAATTTATTGTAGTGAAATTACATTGAAGTTTTACATGTGACCCCCAATGCATATAAAATCATTTACCTCCTCACTACTGGGTAAGACATCACTCAACTACGATGAAATTCAAAGTGCCAGAAATGAGTTCATGTGGGTGTAATGCGTTTTCCCTGGTCTACCTGGTCTAATCAGATGATGGAAAGGACATGCTTAAGTCTCTTTCATAATTTTCACTGTGGTCTCTCTCTCTCTCTCTTTTTTTTTTTTACCGGTGTTCATAATGTTTCGATAACTCCAAACACCCGACTCCATTGCTCATGGTCTGTTTTCTTTCTGTTACCATGGTGTCACGAGGCTGCTCATGGAGTAAATGCAGACCAGAGTTTTAAACATTTCTCCCTAAATGGAGTTTGCAGCAAATGTGAAAATTAGCATGACATTTGAGGCAACATTCAAAAAGCAAAGATGATTTTTAAACAGCAACCAGTAGAAAAGTACCCCAGGAGGCAAAGAACAGCAATAGACTTTACTGTGTAACAACCAAGTATGCAGGGCTCTATGTGAAAACCAAGTATTCAGGGCTCTATGTGCCATTCTGGGCCTCTAACACCCTGGCTATAATACATTTTATACATTTGTTACATATTGCACAGATCCAGGAGCACACACAGATACTCTCTGATGCGCCCTGGCCATGGTGTGGCTGTCCTCACCAAGGAGGGCTCCACAGCACTTTCTAAAGGAGCTTATTCATGACCTTTCAGCAGGGAACTGCAGCAGTTCTTCACGCGGTCCTGTCTTTACAGAGATGCACGGGCTATGGCACGGCCTAGATGTAGGATTCCTTCACATATGGGAGCTGGTCAGCCTCAAAGATGGGCTGGCTACAGCGCTGCACGAGATACTCCCTCTCACTCTTCTGCACAGCCTCGGACACGGTCCTTAGCCGGGGCAGCTCAGGTCTCCCTGGGACAGCCACGTGCCCCAGAGTTTCCACAGAAGCACTGATAGTCCTACTGTGTGCCCAACCCATGGTCAAGGCTGACAGTCTGTGCCCAGCAAGTGGCTCCCCACTGCATCTGTCTCTTGCGTCCCCCCCGTGGTGAGATGGGAGAAGAGGTGGCAGAAGGAGGTGCCTGCTGAGCACTCTTGCCCGCATGCTGCCCACCGTCTGGCTCCCGTAGGCGGCAGGTTCCCAAGCCTGGCACCGAATGGCCTCTTCATAAGAGGGCGGGCTCACGAGACCACCAGGTTCCACCAGCTGGAACACGTCATCCACTGACAGCGTGCAGGACCTCAGGCCACAGCCTGGGGCGCTGGGGCTGTAGGTGTCAGAGCCGTCGTCCTGCACCACCCGGCCAGCAAGCTGGCTTTCTCTTTTAGAACCTTTCCTGGCTTGATCTGTGGTAGAACCGTGGATTTTCCCGAAGCTGGGGGTTTTGGTCAGCACTTTTTTGTGAGAGGCAAAGGAGAAAGACATGGAGTGTTTTTTAATTTCTCTGTTGGGTTTGCTTTTTTCAGTCTTTGTGGAGAAAGACTGATGCCTGGTGAAGAAATTTCTTTTGGGGCTTGAAGGAGAAGCCGCAGGTGAGCTGTCTGAGCACTTGTCTAGGGAGCCACTGGAGAGGGCTTTGGGGACCCGTCCCTGTGGTAACACCAGGCCCTGGGTCAAGTTCTTGATCTTCAGGTCCACTGGCCTCTTGGTTTTGCCTTGCACTGCAGGGAAGACCTCCTCTGGAAATGGGTCTTCAGCTTCCTCACTTTCCAAACAAGAGCCTGCTTGAGGCGTAGGGAGTTCGCCCTCACTGTTCGTTAGGGTTTGGCTCGTCTGGTTTTGGAGGCACTCTGGTGAGGACGGCAAGCTGGGCTCCGAGTACCTCCTGTCTGGCTGGCTGAGGCGGCCTTTCAGCCTGGCTACCGTGCTTGCAATGGGCTCCAGGCTTGGCTCACATACGTCCCACTGCCCCCTGTCCAGCAAGCCAGCGGACACAGCAGTGGGCCTCTGGGGCTGCCCACTGGGAGAGTTGATGGTGCTGTTGCTGTTGGACTCGATGTCAGGATCGTTGCTGTCATAGGCTGAGTCATTCTGCAGGGTTGACATGTCTGGGGGGAGTTAAGGAACAGTTGAACATCTTGTTCAGATTCTTTTAGAAATAAACTTTACTGCACATCAGCCTCCTCATTCCAATTATGGCACTAGGTACTTCGCTGGAACTGCTTTGAGGCTTGGTATGCCAAGGAATTTGCCACATTAAAGTTTTTTCTTTCCAGATCTATTTAGTGATGAAAAGACAGATAGGAAAAGGAGATAGTGAAGGAGAGAGGAGAGAGTGAAAGAGGGAAGGAGGAAAAGAGAAAAGAGAAGAAGCATTTCATCGTAAAGTTATTAACATTAAGTTTGAAAAGTGATCCCTCAGATGGGTCTTTTATACGGCCCATTTCCATTTTAATGGACTCATATTCCATTAGGTAAACACACAGGTTTCTGACTCCAACTTTACAGTTAAAGATTACTTAGCAAAATGAGCAGTCATTTGTGATTTAGAATAGGAAGAGAGAAAGTTCCAGACTAAATCTGAGAGAGTGCCTGCAGTTTGAGGAGGTATTGAAAGCCAAGGGGAGAACAAGGTTTTCTCAGTCAATGGTTTCCTTACGGACCTGAGACCAGTCTGACTTGGTGATTTGTAAAGGTAACTTCAGATACCAGAGCTGCTTTATGTTATGGGCAGACTGGCACGAGCTTTGCCCCCACAATTATAATCGAAGCACATTCTGTACCTGAACTGTCGGTGTGTTCTACAGAGTCATCAGAGGTGATACTAGAATGCACTGGAATGTTCTCCCCAAATATTTCAAAGCAGTTATCGATGAGGAATTCCACCAATGTCTTAACCTGTGAGGACAAATTGGCAGATTGTTAGCTTAAAGATTTTTTGGGGGGGAGAGGGGAAGATTGGGGACAAAATGGGGGGCAACTATTAGGCAGATGCCAAATGAGAATTAGACACTTGTGTGTGTTTGTAAAGAGGATACAGAAGTTTAGTTACAATCATAGACATTAAAATTAGATATTACTCAGTGTTTTTGTGACATACATTTTTTGTTTAAGAACTTAAAACATTTTTACTTAAATTTTCCACTTAGGTAAGTAGTTTCTTCAGTTGATAGTTGGACTGCTGGAGTATGGGGCAGTAAAGGAAAAAAACAAAAAAGCATTTCTATACTGGGAGGAGCACTTTGTCTTGGTTTTCTCAAATTCATGTGAGATTACAATTATGACAAAAGTATCCCACATTTTATATGTTTATTGTGATTCTGAGTCAGAGGGAGAAGTTCAGGAGCTTTTCTCTCCTTGGCTTTTGCAAACAGACAAAGCTGGTGAGATCATAAGTTGATTGGCTCTCATAAATAAGCAGAACCAACCTTATTGTTCAAGTCTTTCTGGGCTTCAAAAGACAAGTGTTGGTCATTGTCCAGGGTGAGCACATTGGGCCCGATGCAGATGGCCAGGTTGCTGGAGTCCATTTTGCTGACCTCGCAGTTCTTGCTAATCAGGTGCAGGACGTACACCAGGTGCTTCAGCAGCAGGAGATTGGGCCGAGGGAGCTTCTCTGCAACCCTGGAGAAAAGTTAAGGGATGTCAGTTTTAAAAAAGGCTAATGTTCTATCCAGCTTTCGTGTGGCAAGTTGAAAGTTTCTGTCTAAACCAGACTTCCTTTAAAATGAGGAAGGTGCCTTTTCACAAGTAATATTGTGAAATGCTCATTCAGACACTTGCAGTGGTAACTGACACAGAATGAGACTGGTTAACCACAGGTCTCCAAGAGTTAAGAAAGAAACCAGTCTTTATAATTAGGATATCAATAACAAAACCCTTAATTATTTATGCAGATCTGAAATTATGAAAGCCTGCATTAAACACCACAGTTTGTCTTTGCATTTTTTTTTTTTTTTTTTTGAGACATAGTCTCACTATGTTGCCTTCAGTAGAGTGCTGTGGTGTCACAGCTCACAGCAGCCTCAAACTCTTGGGCTTAAGCGATTCTGTTGCCTCAGCCTCCCAAGTAGCTGGGAACACAGGCACCTGCCACAATGCCCATCTATTTTTTTGTTGTTGTTTTTGCAGTTGTCATTATTGTTTAGCAGGCCCAAAATGGGTTTGAACCCGCCTGCCTGGGTGTATGTGGCCAGCACTGTAATTACTGTGCTATGGGCGCCAAGCCTGCCTTGGCATTTTGAAAATCATTTTGTCAAGTAATGCTTTAGCCATATGGAATTTCTTCCTAACACTGCTAGATTGGTTTTCTTGCCTTTTTTATTTTGAACTCAAATAAAAAATTAAAATGACACATTTTTTTCCCATTCTGAGAAATTTTTATGAAGAATAAATCAGTTTATAAGGGCATGTAAGTATATAAGGCAAAGCTTAAGCAGCAATGTTGTTACAAATAATAACAGACTTTAAAAGTCTCTTTGTCTTTTTTTTTTTAATTTCAGGTTAATGAGAATACAACCTACCAGGTGACGGTATTTGAGTTTGTGAGGGAGAGTCCCTTTTGTACTTCCCACTGGCTTTGTAAGTCAGGCCTCTAGAATTCTCCAGTTGCTAATGGGTCACACTTTCCATTGTGTGTGTAATTATCTTTGCTCTCACTGGAATTTGTTTCTATGTGGTTGCCATTTTGGTTAGTTATAAGAATATGAAATATGCCATGGAATTTTATGAATAAAACAAGGCCTTCCAGATGGTTATACTCTGCTTTAGGGCAGCAGTTCTCAACCTGTGGGTTACGACCCCTCTGTAACAATGAAAACGTATCTTGGCATTAGGAAGGTTCAGAACTACTGCTCTAGGGGACGTTTCATGGAGAATTGGTGCCTTGCATGACATCAGTCAACACAGGTTAGAGAAAACCCCAAGTTCCTACACTTTGCTGGTTAGCCCGTGTTAAAGCTTTTGGGTACACTTTTATCTCATGCTGTTGGAACTTCTTACGTTTGTAGACACCCTAACCTCTTGGCATTTGTATTAAAGTTTACTTTCAACTTTTTGAAGAAATATTTCATTTGGCTAAAATTATTTCTTTTAAACCTCCAGGGCCCCTCCCCCTCGTTTTTACCCTGGGAATGGATGAGCAAATCCACTCAGATTCCCTAAATGTTACAATTTTCATGAAACAGGAATCGTGGCACACTTGGGAAGTTATCTGAAGGGTCAGAAGGCAGAGGCCGTGTCAGGCCTTGCCTGCTGGTATCATGCTGGCGACTTACTGTTTCAGGGCCTCCATCCTCTCCTCCTCATCCTGCGTCTCCAGCGCACCCATCCACTCCTCAAAGAGGTCACTGGAGAGGAGTTTCAGGGGGATGCTCCTGAGGAAGTCCTGGGGGGCGAGAGGCAGACTGTTACGCGTTATCTGTGTAATGTGCTGTGTCCTCACTTGGCCTTGTTTTAGTTCCATCTTCAGGTACTCTGTGCTTGTCCCGTCACTGGCTGTACCCCCTTTATTCCTGCACCTGACCCACCTGGGAAAGCCTCTCTCCAACACTCTTCCAAGCTACTTCCTAACAACAGGGCCAGTAACAAGCCTCACTCCAGGTGGGGGCATTCTGAAAAGCCCCTGGAAGGAAGGGCATGGACTTTGCCACTGGCAATCAAATTGCCTTTTCTCATCAAAATTTTGGGGGAACTTAATGCATCATATTTTGTTAGAATCTAGGGTCATAGAAACAGAGGTGTTTACTTGTATCAATAAAGGGATTAACAAAGAAAATTACACTCCAAGATCAGTGTACTTGGTTTTGTTGGGATAAGAACTCATTTCTTATTTCCTGCAAATAAGTGTCAGAGCCGACTGGCAGGTTGTTTGGCACAAATGTGGTGAACTCACCTTAAAGACCGCAGCCAGCAGGTGCACAGGGAGCCCCTCCAGGTCCACTGCGCCTCCACAGTTGAGCTCCTCCTTCAGCTCTTTGCGAGCCTTCTCGTTGGCCGCCTTCCTGAATATGCCTTCAGTGGAGGGGCCTTTGAGGCAGAGAATAGTGAGAATATCCTATGGGAAACAGGAGTAGGAACAGGCATTGGTTACCCTTGGTCTGAGGACACACACATTGCTACTAATGCTACTAATAACACACAAAAATATCTATGTTTAGGTCACGGAAAGAGAATTAAGATAATGTACATGAAAAGTCTGTGACTTTACTTGCCATAAAATATACTTTCCCTAACACCGACTTCTCTGTTGCACTAAGACGGCCTTAACAAGAATACTGATGCCAGCTTGTGCTTCCAGGCCAGTTGCTATCAGCTGTCTCCTGCAACCCTGTCATTTCTCTAGAGGAGGACTACTGTGAAAGCTCTAATTTTACACATTTGGGAATTATTTGGACTTCCCTCTTTTCAGATATTTCTATGTAAACCTTGGATTTCCGTCGTGTACTCTATACTGTATCTCTGCCTATTGACTTTTCAGAAGCTATAAATTCTCAGCATTCTCAATTCCTTGAGGTCAGAGGAATGGAGGACCATCATTGTGAGTTCACTGGCAAATAAGGCCCAAGTTCTGGAGCCCTACAGATCCTCCTTAGACTGCACTGGTATGCAGGAATGCCGTCTCTAAGAGTAGGAAATGTGGTAGGAGCATGGCAGGCAGATTTCCCAAGTATTTTTCACATCCACTAGAACACTGGCATAGGTTTCCGAGTAAATGTGCACCTACCTGAATAGGTCTGGGGAGTGTGTTGTTTTCACCACAGATAATTGACAAGGGCTGATCAAATAGTGACTCTTTCAATTCTGGCTCTAAAGCTCCAGAAAAATCTGAGGACGGGGAGAGCCTCCTCATGAGAAAGGGCCAGGACAGCACCTTCTTCCTCTTCTTAACTTCTACAGTCAAGAAAACGAGGCAGAGAGAAGAATTAGATCACAGTATTAATAAGCCAGGATCCAGCTGAGAAAATGGATACTGTTGGTCATATAATGTTTTCTACAGTATGCCATGTGGGGGAAATAATTTTGAAAACTTGAGAAAGCAAAGGGTGTGAATCTTAATCTAGAAAAACCAACTGAAAAACAACCACACTGTTACCAGGGCAACCAGCCCCTAAATATCAACACTAAGGTTCCTCAAAGTCTCCACCTTTCCTGTTTTCCCCCTTTATCAGCTATTTGCTGCAGAAAATTAGCAAAACCTAACTCTGCAGGTCATAAACAGACATCTTGACCTATTGGCCTTAACAACGCTAGAGGACATTTCTGATATGAAATAGATTATTTTAATTTCCTCCTTCCACTGGTGAAGAAAACGAAACATAAGGAGAGGAAGTGACTTGCTCAAGATCCCTTTGAAGGCGCTCAGTAGGGCTGCCATCAACCCTTCTCATCCACCAGAGGGAGCAACGTCACCTGGGTCTTCCAGGTTGCTGATTTAGGACCATAGCAAACACGAATTGCTGTAGGAAGGCCTGAACCTAGACCCAGCAATTGGGAATTATCTGTAAAATGTTAGGGAGATACTCGATCCTTCCAGATCCAGAAGACGTGTGTGCAGTGAGGATGGCCTCTTAAAAGGTCCCGTCCTTCTTGTCTTTTCCTTTCTCCCTTTTATCCTCCTGTTTTCCTCCTAAGTATACAGCCGTGTTTTCTAAATGCACGGCATCTGTTCCTATACATTTTATACTGGCAAATGGAAAAAAGATGAGCGAGCAGTGGCTTGTCCTTACGGTTCAGGTGAGCGGGGTCAGGGTTTTGTCATAATGAAATGCACAAAGAAAGAAATGGAGAGTAGGGAAATCTCTGGGAGCTGAGAGACCAGCAAGTGGCTTCATGGACTCTCAGATGCATTCTTCTTCAGAGAAGGAAAAAAACAGAAAAGGCACTGTGTGTTTTACAAATGTGTATGCTTTGATGGTGCAAATATAAATAAATGGAGATTTAACCCCACTGAAACCCCCAGCAGTGCTGGGGGACTGGCTGTGGAGGGGTCTTTCCTCCCTGAGCCCTTGCTGCTCTCATGAATTGGCAGCAACCCTTCCATTTAAGGGTTAATGTTCTGTGGTCTTTAACAGAACACTTACACAAAAAAATTCCTAGTAGAGTAAAAACTCTGTGGTTTTGCAAACCAAGAACACTGGTAGTTAGCACTTACATAAAAGATCAGTATGTTTTCAAACTCACCAATGAACTGGCAAATATTATCTTCACTCTGACATGAGGCCAATAGGGGATGCTCCTTGATATCACCCTAAAAAATATATTTATTTTATTTTAAAATAAGGACTGAAGAATACTACCCAGTCTTTTCTCCACAAAATACACACACAACACTTCATTCATATTAAAAATTAAATCAAGAGAATATGCTGATTTGTTTTCTAGCTTCTAAAGGAAAATTAAAGTCATAAATTATCATCACATAGGATTCCAATTAATGTATTTAATTTAGTACATTTATGATGTTAATTTTCTACTCTGATAATTAAACAATTCAAATAACAAATTAAAATGGAATGTTTTCCATATTCTTACAGTGCAGATAAAACATTTCAAAGATTTTTCTCACCTCTGACTGACATTCAATTAGGGTCTCCATATTATTGGCATTTAGTGTTTTTGACTAAAAGAGAAAAACATAAAATGAAGTCAGCATCTTGTGGCTCATGCCTCTAGGAGCTATGAATTAATAAACGTTAGAGAGGTACATACAGCATCGTGGATGCTGAGTAGTTTCATCGGCGTTGGGGCTGGCTGTCCAGAGGCAAATTCCACTCCCGAGTGACTTTGGCTCTGTCTACAACAGATCATGTGGGTAAGAGTGAAGAGCTGCACATAATAAGTTGGCCACATTCAGTCCCAGTTTGTCAAAGCACAAGAGTTTGAAACCATTAGGTAGAAAATTTTTCATTTAAAGTCAGTTCTGCATTGATGTCTTATGCAATTAAGAACAGCATGCAAACACATTTATTTCTAAATTATTTAAGCCAGGTATACTGACCATTCCAAAATTCGTTATTAACTTACTTGCCTCAAGAATCTGAATATCAATTACAGTAACAGCTAACATTGTTTTGGCATGCTCACTGTGTGATAGTTACTGTATTAAGTGCTTTGCACAGATTTTTTTTTTCAATTAATCCCAAAAGGAAAAAAAAAGTATTCTCAGGATGCTACTTGTGATAAACATAAAACATAGAACAAAGATGACATTTACAGAATTCCTACACCAAAAAAGTGGAGGCTTTCACACTGGAGCAAAGCTTTCTGCGTCCTGAGACTCTGTGAAGCTATGGCATGTCCCACGGCAGCACTGTTTTCTATGGCGTGTGACTTTAGGGACCCGTGACTAGCCAGGCAACTTGTAAGTTCTAGTCATGTTAATTTATAGTACTTACCCTCGGAGAGTCTCTAGCCAGGGTTCTGTCACCTCCGGGGAACTGTGGAAAATGGGAGAGACAGCATGCCAGTCTACTCCTCCTCGCCTGCTGGTGGGCAGAGACTGCGCGGCTCTCACGGCATGTGCTCTGCGTTATAAGCTGGAGGGGGCGGGCAGGTGGAAATAGAGACTCTTCACCAGACCGGAAAGAACATCATGGGCTGTCACAAAGACAGAGCCAGCCAGACACTGGAGAGCTCTCACTTCCTCCTTCCTTTTAGGGTGGCTATTGGGTCTTTTTTATTTTTTCTCTTCCATTTCAAAGTAGAAAAAAATCTATAAACTACTGGGAGTGGAAAAGATGACGTACAACCCATAGGTGAAGGCTCTGATGAATGTCATAGGTGGGATGTGTGAATGAGAAATTGTGTTACTCTGTGCATAAACATAGTTTTATTTTCTAAGTTGGTAATTTCAGGTGCTTTTTACTTTTTGATGTCCTGTTTGGGTGCTTTCCTCCCTCCCACTCACCGTAAGCTCTGTCCACCAGCAGCAGACATGGATTAGCACACTGCACGTGGGACACTGTCACAACCAAAAGAGAACCTCTCCCTTGAGAAATAATCACCATCAAAAGCCTGGCTGGTTTCCTCTGTAAGTAGGAAGGCGGGAGACTCCCTAGAGCCAGCTGGCAACGTAGTAACCCCCTTCTCCTTTCTGAAAAGTCAACAAGCAGAGGAGTATATTAATATACTTAATTTTTTTATTTTACATTTTACATATTAGTATTACTAGAATCATCTCCTCTTCAATATGGAATTCCATTGCAAGAATAAAAAAAACTAAAAACAAACTAGTATAGTGTATTATGTGGTAAAGGGTGTAATAGAGAGAAGAAACTTACAGATTAGAAAAAATACGGTCTTCCTTTTTAAAAAGAAGGAAATATTTCAATTGAAGATTGATGTTTTCATTGTAAGAATAGTTACATACATTGAGTTTCTTAGAAAAATTCAAAAAGTAGGTTTGTCAGGTGAAAATAGTTTATAGCAAAGCAATTAGCAAAGAAACATGTATATTACATTATCCTATATTATTAATTATTAATAATTTATAGCCAGATTAGTTCTAATTCTGACACAGGAAAACAAAAAATAATTCTTCTGCTCAGACCAATTTAAAGTAGAAAGAGATGGTGAATTTCATCTGTGGATCCCTCCTTCTGTATAAGAGAGAATTTCTGGTCTTTTCTACAAAGGCTATGTGTGAAAGCACTCAAGTACCTCAACAGTAGAATGGACGCATACCCTGTGATACGCTCACACAGAGTGAGGATTACATGGCATTGGCCATGAACAACCTGTAACCAGACCCCACGGTATAGCGGGATCTAACAACACAATGCTTAGGGAAACCACCCAGACTCAAAGGACCCCATTCTGCATACTCGCATTAGTGCAAAATGTAAAGATAGAAAAAGTAATCAGTGGTGTTAGAAGCCAGATTAGCAGTTTCCCAAAAGGGATAGGTGGTGACTCAGGTCCAGAGAGGGGCTTTGTAATGGCCCATTTCTTTTTTCTTTCTTTTTCTTTTTCTTTTTTTTTGATATGGAGTCTCACTTTGTTGCCTTCAGCTCAGTAGAGTGCTGTGGAGTCATAGCTCATAGCAACCTCAAACTCTTGGGCTTAAGCAATTCTCTTGCTTCAGCCTCCCAAGTAGCTGGGACTATCGGCACCCGCCACAACGTCCAGCTATTTTTAGAGACAGGGTCTCGCTCTTGCTCAGGCTGGTCTCAGAACTCCTGAGTTCAAGAGATCTGCCCGCCTTGGCCTCCCCGAGTGTTAGGATCACAGGTGTGAGTCACCATGCCCATGCAATGGTCCACTTTTTGATGTGGGTGCTCCTAGACTTACGTGCATGTTGCAGCATGTTTGCTAGTCAGTAAAAAGTTTAAAAGTAACTTGGCTTAATTATCACCCATGCCTTTAATTTTTAATACTTTTTCATCATGATAGATAGCTTTACTGTCTCTATACTGAGGAGGTCACTATAGGGCAGACTTTAGGACATGGAAGTGCAGAGAAGTTGAAGTTTGCTCTGAAATTCAGCATCTCAGTAGGTGACTTAAGAACAGATCCAGTTTGGGGGCATACAACTGGGGGTCCCTCTCTTAAAACTGTCCCAGTGCCAGAGTTTACTCAACATCTCCAAGGCAGCTGTCAATGGTGTAACTCTCTCCTCATCCCTCTGCTGCCTTTATAAACCTCCAAAGTGAATTCACTGATTTCTTTTTTAAATAAAAAGGGCATTTATGCTGAGCCAAGCCTAGTGCTAGGCAGAGCGTATGTACTTGATCAAGTGTGGGGAACGTTTATATGTTGGAAGGCCACATTACTTTAGGTGTAATCAAATAAGGCTGCGTTCAAGAAACTTTAATTAGATATACTCAAAAATGTGCATTATATTGTAAAAATCTAAAAACTAGTTAGTAATTCCAAAGATTGGAAACTATTTGTTAATTTTAAAGTTAACTAACTTTTGAATGATAACCATTGTTGTGTCTCCTTTTTGTGGAAAACATTTTAATATTTGGTTGCAACACGGAGGTCTGAAGTTTCAGCTGATCCCCTTGAAGGCTATCAGTCATTTGTGATCTTAAGGGCATCTAGATTTGGGTTACGCAGGAGAATGTGGTTTCACAGCAATAATTCATTGAAATACAAGAAAGCGTTTTGGGGGCATGTTGCTGAAGATGAATTGTCATCTACTGAGAGCCCAATCGATTCCATCTGTAGTTCTGTAGCTGCCTTGGTGATAACAACTAGTTGACGCTGAAATGCTAATTTGAGTGTGATATCACGATTCCCAAAGTTGTGAACCTTTCATGCATTCTCTAATTAATAGGTCTGTAACAGCTGCACATTCTTTGAACGATTTACATATATTATCCTGCTCATCAATGACCTTCATTAACTGGAGAAAAATATTCATCCCCAATTTCCTTTTGAAGAATAAATATTTCAAAAAAGGTCAACCTTTTTCAAAATGCTTAATTGCTTTTGGTCACATATCATATATAGACTTAGTTTTACCTTGCAAAGTATTATTTAAGCCATTTTGATTTGACGTGATATCACACAGAAATGCTGCATCCCTACAGAAATCTTCAATAGTTCATTTTGCTGATTCTGTTCTCCAAAAATTTTAATTATCTGTCCTCACAAAGATAAAAATTTGGCTAGCACCTGTCTCTATCTTTACGTTTTGCATTAATGAGAGCGTGCAGAATGGGGTCCTTTGAGTCTGGCTTCTTTTGGCCAAAGCACTTTAGAATGGCAAATCGTCACTAAATAACCTTATTGTCAACTGTAGTGTTTTACTAAACTGTTGATGCCGTGTTGCATTTGCAGAAATATAGTTAATAATACTTATAACTTGTGGCAAAGTATCTCTTAAAACAGTAGCTTTACTACAGAGATTTTGCTGATGCAGGTACAATGAGAAAAATGAGAGCATCTAGATCTGTTACTACTTTTTTTTAACCTGTGCTATAAACACTTCATGTTTTCCTGTCATGGAAGGTGCACCATCTGTCCATATGCCCCTAAATGTATCAAATTCTGTCCAACTTTGTAACATTTATCTTTAAAGTTGTTGAAGATATTGCTTCCCTGTGTTCTGTTCACAGGAGTGCCCCAAACCAGTAACTCTTCATAGCAAAGAACATTTTCTGCTGTGACTTGAACAAAATATGAACCTGTGCTGAGTCAGTAGAATCAGTTGATTCATCCAAAGTAATTGAATAATATCTATTTTTTTTTGAAGTATTGCATGAAGTCATTCTGTTAAGTTGAAGGCTAATTCATGCTGCCCATCAGTTATGGTTCTCCTTGAGAGAGACAATTGTTTGTACTTTGAAACATTTTGGGGGTCTAAGTATCCTACAACTTTGATGATGCATTCTTTCGTAATTTCTACATCATTGAATGGCTTCCTTTCTTCCCCCCCCCCCCCCCGAGTATATACGCTAGGTCTATATATTTCTTCAGTGGCATGATTTCTGAGTCTTATGGCTACTTGAAAGGATCGTCTTTGCTTTTGCTTTTTATCTTTTAATTTTTGCAATACAACCGTATAAGCCTGTTCCTCTCATTTAAAATATTTGTGGTTCTTTTAAGTGTTGTAATTCTGATGAGCACTGAGTTAATGTTGATACTGCAGTATCACAAAGCAGGCAAATCATCTCATCTTTAGCAGAAACAAGATAGTATTACAATTCCTAATATTTATTAAAAACTCTGTCTTCTTTCTTCAGTGTTCTCTTGGTCTTCTTGAACATGTTGGGCAGTTAAGCAGACAGAATTAAAAAGTGGTGTCGAGCTGTGCAACTAGTCACAAATTCTATGCCAAACAGAAACACAGTGCACCGTCATCAAAAGCTGACAACAGACTAGCCTACTTGACCCCCATAAACTCTCGCCAACCAGCCTCCTGCAGTCATGGTGCCAGTCAGTGGGGGCGTTAGAACTAAATCATGAGCATAGCAGCCATCAAGTTAGCCCTTATGGCTCACTAATGTTCTAATTGTGCTGGTCAATCTGGGAGAATTATTTCATTACAACTTATTTTAGTTTTTGATATTTTAAATACATTCATTTAAAAATAAAATAAAAATATAAAAGATGAATAAACATGTGTTAATAAAAATAAAAGGCTCTATTCCTTAAAATTTGGATTTAGTCAAAAGGCTGCACTGAAGGCCCTAGAAGGCCTCATGTGGTTGTAAAGGCTGCAGGTTCCCCCCCCCCCCCCGTACTCAATAAGGAATTTCTGAATATATGCTATTACTTATAAAACAGTCAAGATGGAATGTTACCGTGGTATTCTATAAAATTGAATATTTATTGTCATATATATTCTTGCCTAGTTTGCATTTTATGACCCTTTCTCACCTGACGAACTTACTTTTTGAATTTTTCTGGGAAACTTAATGTGTGCATTGTTCTTACACTAAACATCAAACCTCCGTTAAAATATTTCCGTCTTTTCTAAAATGAAGATCCTGTTTTCTCTAATTCTTCATTTCTTCTCTTTATCTTGCACTGTACCACACAATACACACCCTAGCAGGCTTTTACAACTGTGATGAGTTTTATGCTTTGTTTATGCCATGGAATTCTACATTCAAAGGAAGATGAGTCTAGAATCCTAATATATAACATGTAAAACACTTTTACAAAGCGTGCTTCTCTGGTGAGAAGATAAGGACATCACGGGCCCATCTACTTGTGTCTTCTCCCGGGACAAGTCCATGCTGGTGGTCCTCAGGGAGATTCCAGAAACCCAAGTCTGTCTACATCGGCAGTCATCAAACTGCACTCAGAGACACCGAGGGGTCCATGAGACTCTTTTGGGGGTCTAAGAGGTCAAAACTGCTCTTATAATAAGATGAAGATGCTATTTGCCTTTTAAACACTCACTCTCTTCAGCACACGGTGGAGCTCTCCAGAGGCCGCACGAGGTGTGGTGCTCCGTTAGCTAAGGAAATGTAGTCTTGGGTCAAAGTTTTCTCAGTTTTAGTTTCTGTTGCAGCACGTTGCTAGATAAAATGTGCATGAATTAAATCAGTTTGGAATTATCAATAATTTGGACAGGGTTCCTGTGACCAGTAAGTTTGAGCACTGCTGATCTATATCCTCTCTTCTATTTATTTGTTGTGCCCCACAGATCTGTCTCCTTTAGTTCACCCCTACAGCCACAGCCTTTATCCACAGAATCCTTTTCCATGCATGTTGTCTGGTGACTCATCACTCTCCGTGTTTATTGTTTTCCTGATTGTTGTGACAAGTGTTGGAGTCAGGAAGTCTTCTTTCCTGCACATCTGAGTCTCCCCACGGCAGCTCTGTGTGTTTCCACTGTGCTCCTGCGGCTGCCCAGGGAGGTCTTCACCCCTTTCTCCCAGGCCTGAGTCTCCAGTTCTTTCTGGTTTCACTTCACGTCTTCCCAGTTCCTCTAAAGAGTCTCACTGCAAACCCAGTCATCAACATATGGCAATGGGGAAAATGGGGAAGTTATGTGGATAGAACAAAAGTGCTATTTCCCTTTTGATAGTTACTTTTAAAACTTTTTGAATTTTTAAGTGAATTTTGAATGCTGCCAGGGATATTTCTTTCTTATGTAGAGGATCATATCTTTAAATTTATTATGAAATATAATAATAAATAGACGTTCTTTTCAGTAACAATTATTTTGTAAACCAGAATAAAGGATAACTTTTTTTTGTTGACAATATTGTGGTGACTTTGGATATTTTAAAAGAGGGAAATGATTTAAATGTAAATGCTATAAATTATATGAATTGTTAAATTGTCTGTCATCTAGTATCTTCTTCCTTCTTCTTTTTCTTTTCCTTCTTTATGTCTGAATTGTGTGACTACACACGGACATTAAGTGGCACTGAACCTCAGAGCTGAACGGGTTTTGACATCATATCCTGCTGTGTTCAGCTCCACAACATCCTCTACCAAATTGTCTCCCTAGAACTGTTCTTTTTTTATTTTTAATTTAATTTAATTAATTTATTTTTTTTTCCTAGAACTGTTCTTGAAGTCTTCTAGTGCCGAGGGCAAAGCTGCTCCTGAGGAAGACCCTCTCTGGCCATGCAGAAAGCACCTGCTGATGTAAAAGTGGAACCTGCCTTCCAGAAATTGCCACCTAAATCCTAACTCTATTCCGGGAGATGCAACTCTCAGGTTCCCCTACTCAGCCCGCCATTGCCTGCCAAAAACAGATAAGCGAGCAACACTTCTCTTTTTGAAGTGAAATGACTTCATCATCCCCAGCAGGCAATGTTCTTAACTAGCTGAATGTGAATATCTAGTTTCTCGGCATGGCATTAGCTCTGTATTCTACTATTCCAAGGCAAATAGTGGGGAGAAAAAGTGGGAGGTGAGTCTTACTGAACATGAAATAGGCATTAGATATTTTCCTATAATTATCAATGTGACACTCTTGAATATGTCATTCCCCATTTCGTAGGTGAGACGCCTGGGACTCCACAGGTTAGTTAAGCAGCCCACAGTCACGTTACTCAGCTATGTCTGAACCTCATCCTATGCCCCGCTCTCTCCATGCTTTCTCTCAAAGCTCACCCTCCCAGTGGTTCATTTACAAATGGAGATAAGATGTTTGGACTGAACGTGCAATTTGTATCCGACATGTCTAGGTGACCATTTGGGGGATGCTTAGCTACAAGAGAGTATCACATTTGGGACCCGATGCTGAAACTTGAAAATCTCTTTTTTGTTTCATTAATAATAATAAATAGAATGCAATGTACATCATCTTTAAAAATTGCATAGCACAAATGGTTCCATGACCTGCAGTAACAGTAACATTTACAGATTTTTCCACTTACCCCTAATTCTGGAGCTACCATGCCTACTTAAGCAACCAGGGGAGGTGCTGAACTATCTAGGATCAAAAACTAGTCATAAATACAATAGAAAAGAGTAAGTTAGGGCTCCTGCATTTTAAAAAGCAGGAATATTTCCAGACAGGAACATATTAAGGCTTTTCTTGTAAACTCGACTGACAATGGAGGAGCTCAGGAGGAAGTGCCAACCTTTGGTGCCCCTGGGAGAGTTTGACAGTCAACGTTTAATTCACAGGTGCATTTTGTGACTTAGAGAAAACCACTGCGGGCAGCTGGTCCTGGTAGGGGACCAAGATGTTCTTTTGTTGTTTGTGTAGTCCCCTCCATGTAGGATTTCCACTGCGGGAACGTGCTGTGAACAATCTCACTGTAAGTTTAATTGTAGTGTTTCAATAGCAATAGAAATATTTGTGAATACCCTGAAATTTGGACACCAATTTTTTCTCCGAAGAACTGGCTTTGCTTTTACTGTGGCGAGTTTCTCAGGACAAAAATCTCTGCTCCCGGGAACTGTGATTTCTATGCCATGGGAGTATGTGTTTTGTAGGGTTAATTGGAAGCACTTTAGTTCCTTCTCCTACACTTCCAGGCTCCCTTAGCCTTCAGTCCTGACCGTTGTGAACTAGAATTTGGAAGTCATTTACCGCGTATTATTTGCCCAGCTTGCCTGGGAAACGCCAACTTGAGAATCAGTTTCTTCATTCTGAGCACACTTTTCCTCTCTCTTCCTGGGACCACCCAGTAACTCAGAGCCCTGTGCTCCTTAATTAGATTGTTGTTAACAGTTTTCTGCATAGAAGACTATTTTCCCAAAGAGATCACAATTTCCTTGGGGACATCTACATCACCTCAGTATCTGGCTACCTAGTAATTGATTAACAGACTGATCCTCTGGAAAGTTCAAACTGTGAATGTAAATAAATTGGGCAATCTGGCCTTTTCTGATTATACCTCCTTCCCCTCCCCACTTGTCATATGTTTTAACCACACAGTCAATGGTCACTCCCTAAACGTGTTCTTCTGGGTCCCAGGCCTTGGATCACCTGCTCCTTCTTCCTGGGATGTGGTTCACCCCAACCTCTGCCTTTCGAATCCTGGACTTCCTCAGGTCAAGTTCCGTCTCCTCTGAGAAGACACTTTTCTAGTTGAATTAACCTTCCTGCCTCAGCCTGTGATGGCAGCCTCACCCGCTGGACCATGAAGCCCCAGAAACCAGGGACCAATTTCCATCTTTTAGCCTCAGAAGCGCCTGGCATAGTATTTTGCACACAGCAGATGTTTATTGTATAATATTTTCCCTATTAGAACTGTCATGAAATGAAAATGTTTAAATCTTGTTATATGTTTACTGTTACTGAAATTTGCTACTTAGCCTTTCTGACAGAAAGCTTCACAGAGAAAGAACTTCTCTGTTCCTATGGAACAGGACTATTCAAGCGGGATTTGATGCTGAGGACATCCTCCCTGCATGCCTTGTCCGAGACCAGCAAGCTGCCGTGTGTGCTGTGCTGAGGAGCGAGGTGCGGGGACTTTCCAGGCCCGTGGACAGTAAGGAGGCCTCCCCTGAGGTGGGCTGGAGGTGACGGGCTTCGGCACGGGGAGTCCTGGGTGGCGGCTCTTGTTGGTAAGAGGGTGCTGGCGCACCTGGCCTGCCTCTCACCTCCACCCTCCAGGGGACCAAAACTGTTCCACTGGGACAGTCAGAGACCTGGCAGTCCTGGGGCCATGTTCCTTGCTGTGTGGAGGCCAAGGAGGGCCTGGAAACCAGGACTCAGAATAAAAGACAAAGGGGCTGGAAAGTCAGATGGGACCTCAGTTCTCAATTTAAATGATGGTTTGGGATTCAGCAATCTGCAAACTACTAGCCTCACTTTCTTTTATGCAGTGACTTTGGTTATAGTGAATAAGCAATAAAACTCCTTGCCTGCCTCTCCTTTAAGAAACTTCTAGGATATTCTGTGGGTGAGCAAACTCAGCTGCAAGAGACATTCCAACCTCTGTCCAGCCCTGGGCTCTCAGAGGCCAGTAGGGACTCCGTCTGGGACACAGTGAGTCCAGCCTCTGCCTTTAAAGTCATTTCTATTTTCTCGGCAGGATAAGGGCAGTCCTCCAGCCCAATTGTAATGCATGTTATTGCACAAGGCTTACCTGAACTTCTCCAAGTATGCCTGGGACCCTAGCATCTATGAAATAATGCAGAATGTCATTGCATCTTACAGAATAATTTGCTGTACCTACAAATGCCTGTGTTTCTGTGCTGGTAGATACACATATTTTAAATTTGCCTGTCCGATCTTTGTGGTAATTAATTTATCTTTGTGTTGGAATACAAAATAGCCTCAGGATGAAATAATATTGAAGAACCCCATGATTTCAGAAAGCTGGCTTGAGAAAGAAGACAGGCTAGAACAAAATGTTCTTTTTAAACGGCCTTCCCCACTTGTTGAGATCAAGATGAAGAATTAAAAATAAAACATCCTGAGCTTAACTGATTAGAATCTGTATTGCTGACGACACAATCTACCCTGGTACCACAGGCAGAGCTTCAGCTCAGCTGCATTCATCACACGAAGAACTCAAGAATCTCTTTGGATGGTATTTTGGCCTGAAAATTGCACAAAGGAAACACGGTGTCAAAAAAGCTATGCCGGCAACCTGCACATCAGTTCATCACGGTAGAATCTGGCGGAGTTTTTTCAGGAATAGAAGAGCAAACTGAAAACTGCAGTTCTTTGTCAGTGGTCTACAAAACTCATGTGCGGCCTTTGTAAAATTCTGAACAAAAAAGGGAGAAACTATGGAAAAATATTTAGTTGGCTCCGTGCCTTTAAAATGCCTTTTAAAGATATATTTACTGTCGTTTACTTTGGGGTTTTTTACTTAGCAGTTTTTTCTTTTGTCATATGAAAAAAATTATCCAGGCTTTTACCTCCCTGTTTAAATTTTTAAAAAGAAAAGTATTTGTTATTTTGAATGTGTGTGGTCCCTTTCTCAAATGCTGTGCCTTATTTGGTGTCTCCTGAGAAAACCTCTCAGTAATGGTCTCCAGAGGAGACCCTGATCCCGCTGGCCAGAGAGTGTGGTCAGTGTGCACACTGCCCCTGCCCAGGGAGGAGGGGCAGGGGTCTCCAGCCCGAGGACAGACACCATGCCGGCGACCAGGGCTCTGTGCTCATTTTCACTTTTTAGTGATGGTAATGGCAGCCTTGCCGACGTGCTGGTCCAGACCGGCTCTGAGTTAGACTCCAGGAGCAGTCCTGGGCACCCGGGTAAAGCTAGTGTCATCTTCTGTGTGAGCAGTCTGTGCACAGAGGGGTGACGGTCAAGCCACAGTGATTTTAGTAAGCCTGACACAACCACCCCCAGAGAAAAGTGGCTGAGCGAGAATGAACCAAGAGCAGAGCAGACAGACACTAGGCTGTGGAGATTTGTCACCTCTGCACATAACTGCTCTGCTCTTGCAAGGAGCGTCAGGGACCCGGCCCCTGTGGTGTTCTTCTCAGCCCCCAGTCCTGGGCTCTTCCTACAGAAAAAAGAATTACAAGATTTCTCCTCCTGACTCGGGGCCATAAAACATAGTTTCATGAAATATAGTTTAAAAAATTCTTCTATCTCTCCTAATTTTTTCGGTGTTAACCAGAAAACTGAGCCCAAATGCCATTTCTCTGACACGTAGCCTTTGTGAGATGGTTGGTAAATTTCAAATGGCATTCACTTTCCAGACATGCAGTGTAGTGGTGCTCAGACTGGGGAGGATGTCTCAGAATCCCCTGGAAGGCTCATTCTGTGGGCCTCAATCCTGGAGACTCTGCCTCGGCGAGTCGGGGAACCCTGAAAATGTGTGTGATCTCGTTTCCTAATGATGCCAATACTGTGGCCTGAGTGACAGTCACAATGTGAATGACTGTGAAAGTCCAGTGGGTCCTCACTTAACATCGTTTGTCCGTAGGTCCTTGGGAACTGTGACTTTAAGAAAATCAGCAGATCAGAAAACCAATTTTGCCACAGGCTAACAGAAACAAGAGTGAAGTTCCCACTTTCCAGTCACAAAAGCATCACCAGACTTCAAAGAGCATAATACTTCTAAGAGGAAACATTGAAATAAATGTGAGCCGCATATACATTAAGAAAGATCAATAAAAACAAGTGAGATAATTATGTAACCAACTGAAATAATCAGTTCAGAATGGTGGGTGGCACTCTATCTCGGGGCGCACTCCCCCAAAAAGGCCTTAGATGGGGAGATGGACTGGCCCTTCCACCAGTGCAGCTCCCTGTGCAGACACAGGGGGATGGGTAGATGCCACAGACAGTGGCCCAGGCTGGGAAGCGATTTTTTTGTCCTCATCAATATTATAACAAAATGACACTGAATGAAACATTATTTGAGGGCCTGCTGTGTCATGAAAGAGTACACTTATCTTACTCCTGGCTTCCTGGGCATTGGAGTAGTTTATTCAGTGGTGTTTTATAATCACTGCAGGCCCTTAAAATGCAGACACTTGTTCTTACCCCCAAACAGGCCTGGAGCACAGTGTGGATTTGCAAGTGCACATTCCCAGCATTAGCAATCCCTCCCTCCCTCAGAAGTCACCTTCTGCTTTTTTTGGACATTTTGACCTATTTCTGCTCCTGGCTGAGATGCTCAGCCCTGTTTTGCCAGATTAAAAAGTTGGGGGCTACTCGAAGGGCCTCATTCCAACTTTTTTTGTTTGAGACAGGATCTCACTCTGCGGCCAGGCTGGAGTACAGTGCACGATCATGGTTCATGCAGCCTCCAACTCCCGGGATCTAGTGATCTTCCCACCTCAGCCTCCTGAGCAGCTGGGACTACACGAGTGCACCGCCACGTCCAGCTAGTACAATTTTTTTACTTCTTATAGAGATGGGGCCTCTCTGTGTTGCTCAGGCTGCTCTTAAACTGCTGGCCTCAAGCAATCTTCCCACTTGGCTTCGCAAAGTGCTAAGATTACAGGTGTGAGCTACTGTACCCAGCCAGTTCAAACGTTTTGTTAAGAATAATCCCAAGCACTTTTACTAGGTAACTAGACAGATGTAAGGTGTCTACTGCTTGACTCACTTAGAACCCCACGGTTTAACTGAACAGAGGCTTTGCTAATTTTATCTTATTATATTTAATTTTTTCAACTACACGTGGTATTCCCCTGTCGGTGACTCACTTCCAGTGGCCCCTGGGTTGAGGAAACCAAATGGACCACAAGTTGTACTGGCTTGTTCTGGAGCCCAGAGCGGTAGCCAGGTCTCTAAATACTTGAAGCAAAGCCTCTTTCATTAACCTCTGCGAGAGCATGTGTGTGTGTGTGTGTGTGTGTGTGTGTGTGTGTGAGAGAGAGAGAGACATTATCCTTTTTCCACGCGTGTACATTCACCACCAACAAATGACCAGTGGATAAACAGGCATCAGTTGAATCTCTCTTGCCAAAGGAGAAAAGGTGGTTTAAAGTTGAAACAGCAGTGCCTCTCGCCCTGCTGCACATTACAATCCCCCGAGGGACTTTTAAAAATCCCCAGTGCCTGGGCTGTGTCTTATACAGTGAAATTTGGCAATTCTGGAGACGGGACCCAGACATCAGTATTTTCAACACCTCTCCAGAGAATTCTAATGTGCAGCCAAGTTTGCGGACCAACGACAGTTTTTTGGGCGAACAAGCCTGTCAGTTTTACAACTGTGTCCATAGACCCTGGATAATCCTAGAAGCAGCAGTGACATTCTGCTTTGGGGCAGCAGGGGGGGAGGGGGGCTCTGCCTCAGTTTCCCTCCGCTGAAGAGTGTCTTCTCAGGAGTACCATTTCCCTGACATACCTCTTTTCACTCACATGGTGAGAAAGTTGGAGCAGCTTAGAGTCTGCTGCAGTCTTGTGGTTGATTAAATGTGGCCATAACTCTTTGCAGCTGCTCCTGACAGCAGAGGAAGTCTGCTTCCCCACTCCCTGAAACCAGGCTGGTCTCACAACTTGGAGGACAAAGAACAAGGGATGTTGCATGAGTTCTGGGGCTGGGGCTCCAGTGGCCTCGAAGCTTCCACCTTTGTTCTCCTGAGTGCAGCCCTGACACGGCGGTCTGTCCTCTGGGAGGGAGGTGGGGAGTCACACGGAGGAGAGGCAAGGTGCCTTGCTCACAGGCAGCATCAGCTCTCGGCCGTGTAAGCCAGTGCCAGACCCTCTTGGACTTTCCCGGCTAGTGCCTGTCCTGTTGAGTGTTGTCATCTTTGTGAGCCCACGCGAAACTAGCAGAGGAACTGCCCAGCCAACCCACAGAATCATGATAAATCAGAAGTGGATGATGTTTAAGAGACTGAGTTTTGGGGTTATTTAGCAATAGATGCCTGAAAAAACAGCCACTCCATAAATTGTTATCCTGACTTTCTCACATGTGCCATGAGGATAGCATTGAAATGTGCGGCAAATACCGATTTAAAAGAGCTTGGATTTAATTTCTTTCTCCGTGGAAGCAATAACTCAGCTTTTCTTAATCTATTGATATAGTATTTCTCACAGTGAACACATCATGTATTTTTTTAATGTGTTCATGATAATACAGTTTAAAACAGACTATAGAGATGTAAAAATAAAAATTAATCAGTGGTACATGCTAAAAAAATCAGTGCTTATGGATACAGATGATAGACAAGAACATTTTCAGGAGGGAAAACCAGTGGGCCAAGTATGTAAAACTTTGAATAGGACTTTTACTAATTCCAGAAAAGACTGACTTCTTTTGGGGGCTCAAGGAATTGAACTGGGACATTTCTAGACATTTGCTTTGATATTATTTGTACTCAGTCAATACTTTTTTTTTTTAGTTGCCACAATGTACAAGGTGCTTTACTGGGTGTGACGGGAGTTGAAGAAAGGACATGGCTTCCAAGCCTGAGGGGTGCACTGTGCTCCTGTCCTATCACTTCAGCTGTCCAATTATTAGTTGCCACCCAGGTGCATGTCACAATCCTGACAGCTGGGGTTCAAATTTAGCTCTTCTGGAAATGTTCGATGGCTCTTCAGTGGGAAGGAGGGGTCCAGGGTCCCCCGGGGCTCTGCAGAGTGAGGAAGCTCACTGCAAGCCGGGCTGTGAGCAGGAAGGGCCCTGTCCCACCGTTGAGAAGCAGCGGGACTTTTCGTCCAACAGCGTAGATGGGGGCTTCTCCTGGGCAATGGACATGTGACTGAGGAACCCAGAATTACTTCGGTGAGAAGGCTTTGCCTTCTGACTACCCACTCCAACTTTCTTTTCTTTCTTTCTTTTTTTTTTTTTTTTTTTTTTACCAGTTTCTCCTACTTATGTGCACATATACCTTAGCTCAGGCTGCCAGAACAAAATACCACAGACTGGGTGGCTTAAGCAACAGAAACTTGTTTCTCACAGTTCTGAGTCTGGAAACAGTCAAGGTATTGGCAGGTTTGGTTTCTCCTGAGGTTTGTCCTTGGCTTACAGATGGCCACCTTCTCCCTGCGTCCCTCGGTGACCAAATTCCCTCTTAAAAGGGAATGGACAGATTGGATGGGGGCCCACGCTAATGGCTTCCTTTTAACTTCATCACTCCTTTAAAAGCTCTATCTCCAAATGTTGTCATGTTTTTCAGGTACTGGGGGTTAGGGCTTAAACATATGAATTTTGGGGGAACATAAATATGCATACACAGCAGAACCTCCATAGTTGACCACCTCCCTACATTGCACCTGCTTGAGTTGACCTAATGTTCATAGACCAGACATGCACCATACGTAAGTATCAGTACAGTAGGCCTAGTTCCTTATGCTGACCACCTCTGTGTGTTGACCAGTTTGTTGCAGTCCCTTGGGTGGTCACCTGCAGAGGTTCTGCTGTATCTGTATCCACATCTATGCCTACATAGATTTTTAACTGACCAGCATATGCCTGCATCTATCAAGAGCTTGCTATCAGTTCTCTGCCCCTCTGGGTCACCTTATGTTCTAGCAGATAAGGGTTAAGGGAAGAGGAAAGCAGGTGGTTGTAATGCAGTAGATATTCAAGTCTGAATCACTGAAGGGAGAGTCTGGGGAAGTGTCAAGAGTCTGGAGGGCCCCAGGGTGGGCAGCATAAACTAAGAACATCTATGAGAAGCGAGTGGCCAGAGCCATACCATCCAAAGGGGCATGGCTTTGTGCATTTCTGAGCAAGTTAATTAGGACAAAAGCCTCACCTTCTTGAGTGTGATTGCTCAAGTTCCTATTCAGAAATAATTGTCAAAGAGGAAATTACATTTTGTTTTTGGCGGCTATTTTTTTCCTTCTCATTTTTAAACTCTTCTTAATGCTGTAGACAGATAGGAGTTTTGCTTCCTTAAATGAAAGTCACTTAATAGTTCCTGTTTTCTCTAATTGGAGGCATTTCAAATAAAGTCTGATTATCAGATAGGCATTACAAAATCCCTACTTCTTAACTGAAGGGGAATTCTGCAGATAAACTGGAGATCTGAGAGAAGGAACTGAGGATATTTGTATAAATCCAACAATGTGTATCAATTCACAAACTCAACAGATGGCATTACACAGAGCTTATGGTCTTGAGGGTTGTTGCATGTGAGGAAACTTTTTCCAAATGAGTCTAATACAGACTTTTGCTCAACTTTCAGGGGGAAGCTTTTGAAGCCAGGGAGAGGGGAGACTTCCCACAGCCTTCCCGTAGGGCTGGAGCTGTACGCAGGAGGTGAGGCCCTCCTGCTGGCCATGGTGAGAGAAGCCAGGTGGTTCAAAAAGGAAATATGAAAAGCCTTCCAGGAACAGATAGACAACTTTAACACCACAGACCTAAAATTGGAATTATTAACAAAAATGGCTGGCTGGAAACCCCAAATCCTGCAGACTTTGTATCCCATAGGCTGAAGTCAACACGGGGAGACTGAGTGGAAGCTGCCCATGTCCCCACAGGAGGCCCTGCATGTTTTTGATTCTGCAGTTAGTCTGTGCTCCTGCACACTTTGTTGTGTTTTGTCATGACAGAAGGAAGACCCTAACAGCTTGCACACGTATCAGCAATGGTCCCTGGATATAAAGATTTATACATTTCACTCAGAGCTCATCAATGAGTACTCCATGTGAATATTGCCTGTATTGCTTTTTCTCAATAGGGAAGCCACCTTTTCCCCTGAAGAATGAGCCCTGTCTGAGCTGCACCCTCACGCAGGGGCCGGGGTCTCTTCTGTGGCCGTGAAGGGACCCGCCTGGCATGGCTGTGATTGTCCATTGTCTTCCTGGGAGCTCTGCTTAGTGTTCTTCAGCGGGCTCCTGGCTGCTCAAGTTCACAAGTTTAAGTCAAGAGAAACTAGCTCAGTTTCAAGTTTTCTCCCCCAAATTTGTCACTAGCACTGTTTTCATGGAAATCTACACTGCGATGCTATTTGATTTGGTAAAGTAACTATAAAGTTATTTTACAGGCAACATGCTAAACTTTCATTGTGACCAAGAACTCTCCTCTGACTTCCCAGGCACTCCGGCGTGGGCGCGGGGTGGGGTGGGGGTGGGGTGAGGCCCTGGAGTTGCGTTCAGGGGCTCTCCCTGAGGACCTGTTGAATCTGCTGCCTTTGCCATGGTGCCTGCTTTGTAGCAGGCACTCAGTAAAGGTTTGTTGAACAAATGAATTCTAGTGGGGGCCATCAATGAGCAGCAAGCACGCTCAGCTATCACTTTGCAGCTAATGGTGATGAACTGTCACCTTGGATTCATGAGCTGGGTTCTTCCCGGTGTTAACCCCGACAGTCAGAAGGGAGGAAGAGGCAGAGTCATCTCCTGGTATCTGGGACTTTATGCACTGGGCTCTATTGAGAGAGGAAGGGAGGATGCGTTTTCTATATAGTAATGAGTCTGGTTTTCTCCGTGGTCCATGTTGGAAGTCACCTTGGAAGTCTCCTCTGGTCACACTGGAACACTCTATCCCAGCTGCCCCCCGTAAAACAGTTTCTTAGAAAACGTTTATGAAAGCTCAGGCAAAGACCCTGAGCAACGGGAAAAGACCAGGCTATAGAACCAGGACAATGGCTAGTTCCTGAGAGTTTCTCTCTCGTCCTTTGATGGCAACTTGTATAAAGAGAAATCCTGCCAGGTGCCATGACTCATGCCTGTAGTCCTGCCACATTGGGTGGCTGGGACAGGATGATCACTTGAGCCCAAGAGTTTGAGGTTGCAGCAAGCTGTGACTGTGCCGCTGCCCTGACAGCCTGGGTGAGACTTGTTTTTTAAAAAAGCAGAGACTTGTTTAAAAAATAACAACCCATACCTATGGTATATATTGCAAGAGTACATGTCAAATCTATTAAGAGTTGTTTTTAAATGTCTTAACACAATAATAAGTAAGTGAGGGGTGGCACCTGTGGCTCAACGGAGTAGGGCGCCAGCCCCATATACGAGAGGTGGCGGGTTCAAACCCAGCCCTGGCCAAAAACATCAAAAAAATAAAAAAATAAAAAAATAAATAAATAAATAAAAATAATTAAGTGAGGTGAAGGCTATGTTAACCAGTTTGATGTAAGCATTTCAAATTGTATATAAATCAGCACATTGAACCTCATAAATGCATTAATGTACACAGTTATGATTTAATTAAAAAATGAAAAAATAATAAAATAAAAAAATAAAAAATTGAAAAAAAATCCCCAAACAAAAGAAAGAAATCCATTGTCCAAAGCCAGGTGGGGGAGCTGACCTCTCTCTGAGGAATAGGATGACGGATCTGTGATTACTAGTGATACTTGATAGTGTAGGATATATAAAAACTTGCAAGCAATTTTTTTTTATGTGCTTCTAAGGGCTGTTTGCTTTACACCGGAACAAGTATAACTATTTTTCTCTTAACAGGAAGAGGATTATGCCCAATAAGAATTAATTTTCTGCGATCTCCAGACCTCTGCATCTTTTTAGGGTGTGGATATTGGGATGGTTGTGTCCCAGAACAGTTTCAATGATGCCTGAACATTAGAATCACCTGGGGATCTTTCGATGCTCCCAGGCCTAGGCTAGACCCAGACCAATGTTTTTTATTGGGCTTGAGCAACAGTATTTAAAAAAATTCCCCATGGAGTAACAATGTGAAGCCAATGTTGAGAATGGCTGCTTAGGGTCCACTATAGTACTCAAATACAAAGGTTTTGATTTAAAAAAAAAAAAAATAAGGCCCAAGTTTTCTTTTACTTGGAAAAAGTATATTTAAAAAATATTCTCATAACAAAAAATTTACCAAAGGTATTTCCCCTCCTAAACTTTCCATTAATAAAAAACAAAACAAACTTACACTGAAAACAATTATGAGAAAATTCAGCCTAAAGTAGAATTTTCCAGAAAATTATGGGCAAGTGAAAAAAAAAGGCAAAGATTATCATTTAAAAAAAATGCTCTTACAGGAATTTCATTTTAAATTCATTTGTAATGAATGTCTCATTTCAAAGATGGATAAACAGCATTTGCCAAAAAGTCCCACCTCTGACACTTGCTAAGAAGCTTGGTGTTGAGCGGTGGAAATGCCCGAGACAGAGTTAACTCAGTCTGACTCAATGTGGGTTAAAAAAAAAAAAAAATTAACAAATTTTTAACAGTAAGAGCACAAGTGGGGGACAAAATGACTAGCAACCAAGTGACTAGTTGAAAAGGCTCCTCTTGCCAACTGGGTGGATGGCTTGAAAGCTCTGAACTACTCTGAAAAGAGTAGAAAAGGTGGCATGCCAGGTGTCAGTGACTGACACTTGCCAAAATGTACCATGTCACTGTTAACCCTTTGTTTTACTTAATCAAAGGATTGACACTTTGATTTTGAATGTTGCTCTCTCGGATTTGGGTCTTGTCAGCTTCTCATTATCTACAGGATGAAGTGGGCATTCCTCAGGCTGACATTCAAACCCCTTCACGATGAGGTCACAGTCTGCCTTTCTATCCTTGTCCTCTTACTGTGCCTAAAACCTAATGAAGAGATTCAGTGACACAAGAGAGTCTGGGAGAGTCTCCCAGATGCTTCGAGGCTTCCCTTCCTGCCACTGCTGGCACCTTCCTATAGGCAGGGCACCTCTCAGACTTCATCTTCATCCTACTGCAACCTGAGAGGTGAACCTTATTACTCCCTCTTCCTAAAAATACCATGTCACTGTTCTAGTCCCTGCCTTAGTCTACTAGGGTTTGTTCATAATAAAAAGAATACTGTCACTCTGAAAGTGTGGAGTCAAATTGAGGGGGAGGGAGAGGCTTATCCCTGGGGCAGATACTCTCTTTGGTTCTTTTGACTGGGCACATGGTGAGGGAATCAGAACAGAATAACTCTGAGTGAGGTCAGGCTGGAATAGCTCTGCAGGAACAGAGAAGGGGCATCCTTGCTCAGTGTTTCTGTTGTGTTGCTTAACTCAGTGCTGGGGCATGGTGGTGACGATGGTCATGCTGGAGATAGCTTATGGGTTTAACTCAGTGCTGGGCGTAGCAGTGACAGTGGTCATGCTGGAGATAGTTCATGGGCTTAACTCAATGGTGGGTGTAGCAGTGACGGTGGTCATGCTGGAGATAGTTCATGGGTTTAACTCAGTGCTGGGCGTAGCAGTGACAGTGGTCATGCTGGAGATAGTTCATGGGCTTAACTCAGTGCTGGGCTTAGCAGTGATGGTGGTCATGCTGGAGATAGCTCACGGGCTTAACTCAGGGCTGGGGCATAGCAGTGACGGTGGTCATGCTAGAGATAGTTCATGGGCTTAACTCAGTGCTGGGTGTAGCAGTGACGGTGGTCATGCTGGAGATAGCTTGTGGGTTTAACTCAGTGCTGGGCGTAGCAGTGATGGTGGTCATGCTGGAGATAGTTCATGGGCTTAACTCAGTGCTGGGGCATAGCAGTGACGGTGGTCATGCTGGAGATAGTTCATGGATTTAACTCAGTGCTGGGGCGTGGCAGTGATGGTGGTCATGGTGGAGATAGCTCATGGAATAGCAAGAAAGGGACAGTCAGATACAAACTCCAGGTCCGCTCCTCCACCACATGCTGCTGTCACCTGTGTGCAAATGGTCCTTCACCCCTCTCGTCCCTCTATTGGAAGGCCCAGCTCAGAAGCTCCCTGCTCCTCACCCCAAATCCTCCTGTGTTTCTCCCACCTTGAGGCTGTCAGTGGAGAGTTGATTTATGTCCCTCAGAAAGGCCTGAGTTCACAGCTGCTGTACTGATAAAGCTGACCTCATTCGCAAATAGGGTCTTTGCAGAGGAAATTTAGGTAAGGATTCAGGTGATCCCTAATCCAACGATGGGCATCCTTATAGGAAACAGAAAGGAGACCCACAGAGGGGCCGTGCAAAGGCACAGGCAGAGACTGACGTGATGTGGCCACAAGCCAAGGAACACCAAGGATGTCAGAGTCCGCAGGATCCAGGAGAAAGGCCTCCGAAGATGCCCAAGGGAAGCAGCCCAGCTGACATCTCAGCTTTGGACTTCTGGTTTCCAGAGCTGTCTGCGGTAAGTTATTCCTGCAGCCCCAGGGAACGAAGACACCGCAGTTCTCTGAACCCTCTACCAGTCCACTGTTTTCTCTTGAGACCCATTAGTTCTGACCCATGCTTTCACATGGAGAAGTGGACAGATGTGAAACACGGAGGCAGAGGGCAGCACCCAGCCTGATTGCCCATGTGCCCCCTGCCTCCTGTCCCCCGACACGTCTTGGTGATATTGGTGCAGCACCATGTGAGGCTCCTGGGGCACAAAGCAGGGACGCTCCTGAGGTGGCTGTGACAACTCAGAGGAAAGCATGGCCTCCGTGGCTGCCCAATGCTGGCCCAGTCCTGAGGCATCTCCAGGCCTCTCCGGGTGGGGCATCTCTTCCTCTGTGTCTCTCTTTGTCCTTGGGGCACTGTGCCCTCTCACAAGCCTGTCTCCGTTAGCCCTTTCTGGTGGAGACTATCTTATTTACCTTTGCGTGTCCTCAACCCAGCGCCAATGTCACAGGGCAGGTGCTCAGCGTCTTCAGCTCACTCTTGGGCTTATTTTGTTTGTCTGTTCTGCCTGGTCCCCATTCTGTCCCCTAGCCCTTTCCCCCACTGGGGTCTCTCCTACTTTGCAGAAGGTACCTGGGGCACCAGCTCCTTGCTTGTGGGGTGGTGTTTGCTTCCCTCAGTGGGAAGTTGGCATGTTAACTCTAAGTACCTTGGAGAGAGGATCTTTACAGAAGAGACCAGTTTCCAGTGCGGTTATTAGGGTGACTCTCATCCTGTAAGGCTGGCGTCCTTATAAAAAGTGGAAATGTGGGTACAGAGACGCACAGAGGGAGGAGGACATGAAGGCACAGGGAGAGGCCATCACCCACAGCTGAGAGGAGACGCCTAGTTGAGCCAGCCGGCCAGCGCCTGTGTCTGGACCTCTGGCCTCCAGACAGTTGATACCTTTCCTTTGAGTCCCCCAGGAGCTCTGCACTCTTGCAGTTCTCAAATCACCCACTGCCGTCCAGTCCCTGAAGCTGGCGCTGTGCCAGGAGGTTTACATGCATTATCTCATTTAATTCTCACAAAAAATGTGGTGTCTGGAGTTCCTTTCACAGAAAGAGCTGCTGTGTGCAGTCGCCCACACTGACACTCTGTACAGAGATGGATCCGGGTGTGCCCGAGAGAGCAGTTGCAGGATTTCCCATATCCCAGTGACCTCACTAGGAGGAACTGGCTGCAGGGCAGAGCCACCCCGGCTGGGTGAATGGACATGCCAGAGGAGCTCTTGGTCACCTGATGTTGGAGGGGGTAGGACTTCCCACATTAGTCAGAGAAAGAATTTTTTTGTAATTCAGAGGAAGCCATTCTGGAAAGAGAAAAGTCCACTTGTGATGACCAGCATGAAAGACTTCCTCACATGGGACCAGGGTATCAGTGTCAGAAAGGAAGCAGGTGACTTATTGTATGTCAAGTGCTCAGAACGGTGTCGGCACGTAGTGAGTCCAGTGTGACAAGTGGGCCATGTGATGATATTGGTGATGACGATGTTTCTAACATTCTCTGCCAAGGGAGTGTGTCACAAACACTAATTTTGGCTCCTACTCTGTGCACCATGATCTGACCCTATGAAGTTTATGGGACCAGAGTTATCTATGTAAGGGTAAAATGCAAACCATTTTTCTAGATTATTGCAGCAAGTAAAGGAAGGTGACACAATACCATCCATTTCCTGCCCCAGCCCTAAGTCTATGGCTACAGCCATGCCAAGCTAGCTTCTTCATTCTGATGCTCAGGGGACATCTTACTTCCTACATGTGACCCCAAACTTCTGGTGTAGAAGTTCATGCTGCAGAGGGAGCCTTCGGGGTGGCCCCAGCTTTTGCAGGTGTGTACACATGTACCTGCCCTTCAACATAAAACCCTCTCCAGGCTTCGTTATTCAGCAGTTTGTAGGAGCAATTTAAAGCAGACAGGAAGGCGGTTGGTGGTGGGCTGGAGCCACCTGGTTCCATGATAAAGATGGAGCACCTAGTGCATCATCCGGACACAGAACAGTGAACACACACTCACACTCATTTCCATCCCCTGGTTCTGCATGGAAAGAGCAAGTGTTGGATTTTTGGAGATTTTTGTTCCTTAACAGAGTTGATCTGGACAACTGTTCCCCAAGCGCAAGAGGACTCATTATAATGCTGTCATGTGCACAGCACCACCCAGCGCTTTCACACACAGAAGACCCCTGCGGTCTGAGCAGGGGCTGCAGGCGCCCGAAGGTGCCCTGAACAGATGAACACCCGCGGTTCAGCTCTGTCCAGGGGGCCCAAAGTTGCTCTGCCTCTTCTCCTGAAGGTTTGGTTAGGAGCAGTCCTCACTCGTGGGCCAACCTGCCTAAGGACAGACTCACTTACTGAGTTACATGGTCACAGATGTGATTTAAGGAAAAGAAATATTATTGCTTGTGTGATAAAACATTTTTAGGGAAACAAAATGAATAGTTAGCCCGAGTCCTGGAATCAGTAGTAAATTATTAAAAATCAATTGTTTCTCTTCCTTTCTTAGCCTTGTATACAATCTACTTCTTCTTCTTCTTTTTTTTTTTTTTTTGCATTTTTTGGCTGGGGCTGGGTTTGAACCTGCCACCTCTGGCATACGGGGCCAGCGCCCTACCCCTTTGAGCCACAGGTGCCACCTGCAATCTACTTCTTTAATTTATTTAAAAGCAAACTAATTTGGGTGAAATGGAAGAAAATCCAAAAAATGGGATATGAGGAAGCCAACTGTTACCAGTAATGCAAACACTCCTCGGTCAGGTCTAGAAGACATTTCTCATTCTGTTTGCTGGAATAGCAGTGAGTTACGTAAAAGACCAGGGGCTTCCTGAAGAGCTGAGTGTCCTAAACCTGCAACGGAAATAGCTGGCACTCACAGAAACTCGGTGACACAAGGATGAGAGGCCGTCACGAGGAAGAGAGACTTTGCTGGACGGACAGCATCCTCGCCCCACCTTTCCTCTCGTCACAGGAGGCAACCTGCTCGCCAGGCAGGCACAGCTTTTGTTTGCGTCTGTAGCTCTTGGGAGACCTGGAAAAAAGAAAATAGAATTTGGTTTAGATTCTCTGCTACTCTCTGCAGGACAGTGAAAATGCCCCAAGGTGGGCTCGTCACCTTGTGAGGGCCCTGAGCAGCCCCGGTTTAGGAGCTCGGTCCTCCTGCCTCCTCTCCTGTCTCTGTCACTGACTCCGTCATTTATTCTGTTCCCAGACAGTGTTTGATGCAAACACATTGGGATCTGCAAGTGTGAGGCACTTGAGGAAGAGCTGTTGGTGGCCTTGACATGACGTGGCATGCACGGGCACACATGACCTCAGTTTCCACCAGGTGCCTCGTCCCAAGGGGGAATTTGGCACAGTCTTGGCAGTGTGGCTTTCTCCGCAGAGCTGAGAGAGGACTGCCCCGCTCACACCCCCATCACAGGCAATACCTGGGTCAAGGCCAAGTGTTTTGGTAATAAAAGCAACAGTAATAAAAGGGGCCCATTATTTTCTCCATTCCTTTTTCGAAAGCATCAAAAGTCAGTGAAAGGACATTCTGCCCCCCACCTTGTATGTAGGAAAGTTTCAGCTTTGTTGTAGGTATAAATAAAAAGTACGATCTAACAGATCAAAAGAAAAGCACCATGCCAGGCAGACAGTGGGCACAAGGAATGGAAAAATTTATGAAAGGTTTGAAACCTCAGGAGGCTTATGGGATGAGTGAAGACTCATGAGTACTCAGGGCCATCGAGGTATTTCTTTTGGATAAGGACAAAATTGTAGTTTCCCCTCCAGGCTGAGCCGCCACATCACGTAGCACAACATTATTATCATAAAGCAGGAAAAGGAAAGAAGCCCTAGAAGCAGGATGTGTCTTAACTTCTGGACTCTATGAAGCTCCTAACTTCCATCCAACATAAGGATTGTGGGCAGAGAACGACAGTGGCTTTGGCAGGGAGTGAAGCACTTGGGGTGGGTGTCCCTGATCACCCCGAGATTCAGGAGGAGTGGATTGCTTTATCTTGACAAGCAGATCTGAGCCAAATAAGAGGAATGGAAGGAATAGGGAGTGCAGAGCCAGGGGCCCATAAATACCACTTAGCCTCAGCATGTTTTCAAAACATCTGGACCCTCCCAGGAGCACATGGCCACACTAGTATCTAAGAGTGAACTCTGACAACACCAGGAGGTCTTGGGCTTGTTCTTGGGGTGGGGGTGCTGGGGCCAGATGGAGGGTGGGCAGGTCATCATAGCGGTTCTCTCATTCCTCAAATAGGAGCTGCAAAAGGGAGTCTACTCTCTGCCTAGAAAAAGCCCAGTCACTCTGTAGGGCGGGCTGACCTGCCCGTCCTAAATATCTATACGTTATCTGTAACCACAATTTTCTACTTGAGATAATAAATAAAGTTGCGTTTTGTTTTCCTCTCTCACGTTGCCACCAGGACACCTCACATCATTTAGGCTGCCAAGATTTAGGGCAAACGGGCAGTGGTGTCCCCTACCATTTTCTCATGGATCATTCCATTGTGTGAATTCTTAACCTTAAAGATGTCACCTGAACGGTGAGATCACAGGCTGCTCTTTGGAAGTAAATAGAAATCTAAGTCCTTCTTCTAAAACTTGTTTTTGTAAGAGCTAAAACACGTCAAAGACCCAGACTTGCTAGGATGACTGTCTCTGGAACCTTCTCCTGGCACCCCTGTGTTTTCAAGGATGATGTGCTCGGCAGGGCACGCCGTTTGTGAATAATGTATGTCCCTCCCTCACTGCCTGGCCTGTCAGATGCAAAAAGTGAGACTGGGTGGTTTTTTTTTTTTTTAAACTCAAACTCTAGATAGGGCCCCTCCTTTTAAATCCTGAAAATTTAAAGACTAAGCTCCGATGCCCAAGTTGTTCCCTCTCCTCCTCTCCTGCTCCCCATCCTGCCCCCATCCCATCCCACTGTGTTTCTCGAAAGAAGGATTTTTACCCACCCACCATCGGGGGGGAGCAGCAGCTGGGGGGCTATCGTGTGCTTGTCCGTGTTCTTTTGCTTTGTCTTATTGTGTTATTTAAATAGACTGTATTATATATTTGGATGCCTGTGCAGCCTACAAGCCAAATGCACGGCTTCCCCTTCTGTACAAACTCAGTCGGCACCAGGACACAAGCCACTCAGCCTAGTCACAGGCCATGTTCTTTGGGTTCATGTGAAGGAAAACAGTCAACGTTTCTCTCCTGGGAGATGGGGTGGAGTGTTTATTCTTCCAAAGCAGCTCTTGATTTTTTGAACTTTGTTTTTATCTTTACCAAGACAGAAGATGAAAACATAAGCAGTGAAATGTGATTACAAAGTAGTGACATGAGTGCCAGAGACCACAGGGAAAACAGGCGGTTTATTCCGTAGCCACATTTCATGTGTGGTCACTAAAACATGGTGTCAGACGACAGGGACATGGTGGACCAGGCAGGAGGAAACCCACAGGCCTGGCCTTCCCCTGGGAGGGGGCTCCGTGTGACACGTGGCTGGGAAAATGCATGGGCCTGCCGGTGGGCTGGCATCTCGCCTCACTTGGGGACGGTGATGAAACCCCATGGAGCTGACTCAGGTCTGGGGCAGCTCGGGGTGTCAGGAGGTGCGTGTTCACAGGCTCACGGGGAGTGCTCCACTGCCTTTCTGGGGAGTTCTCTTTTGCCCCCAGGAGTACAGGATGTGCACTAGGGCTGTCTTTTCTTGCAGGGATGTTTGGAGCCAGCTGCTGAGAGATGGTGCTGACTGGGTGTCTTGGGAGAGGTGGAGACATTTGAAATAGTCCAGGCTGGTAGCCCCCCAGGCTAGGGAGCTATTATTTTAACACATTGATGACCCATAAGTTACCCAGTAACATAGACAGTTTCTGTGTAAAATTGTCAATAACGTGTTAACATAGCAGCTGTTCCCTGATTCATTTCTTCCAGTCTCAATTCCCAGTTGTCCCAAATTCGGCCTATTTTAGTCCTTCTCCCCTCCTCATCTCTCAGCTGCTTATTATAGTATAGAATCACTGAGCACTTCGGACATCTTAACACTTTGCTAACTGGCAATTTTACACAGAAACTATCCATGTCATGGGGTAACCCAAAACAGGTCAGCAACATGGTCAAAGCTTTTGCTGGGTGAGGCTGATTAACAACTGATGGGGCTACCCCACTAGCTGGGGAGAAAAATGAATAAAAGTGAGTTGGATTCCACTTCCTCAGTTGATGGACGTGTTCTTGCTAGATCATGGGCTCCACCAAACGGCTGCTCCTCCCTGGCCAATGTCCACAGACCGGGAATCTCACAGCTGCATCGAATAACACATTTCTAGAACTTTCTTGCTTTCATTGTCCTGAATGTGATCTCTTCTAGGCCACCTCCTTTTGCAAGGTAGGAAAGCTCCTGCCAGGGGTGGTAACACAGTTCCCGTGCTCAGAAGGTGAGGCTTCTCATGTTTCTGAACCCAAGGGAAAAGAGGGGGCTCGCCCCACTGGTTGGGGTGGGTCAGGTAGTGACCAAGAGGAAACTTGGTTGTTGCCACACACCAGGAGAAGGGCAGACTGTCTGGAAGCGCGGGATCATCTGGCTCTCCCTCAGTATGGCCATGTCTAATAATAAAAGTTAAGGTAAGCTACAGAAACAAGAGAACGCAGGGACTGTGAGGATTGGAGTCTTGGGAATGAAGGTTTGAGGCACTGCGTGGAGACCCTCACCATGCTGGAGCCATTGCTGAGAACAAAGGAGACAGAATGAGTGGTGCAGGGAGATATTATAAATAAGCATCAACCACAGCCTCATGACCCATTAGAGAAAGGCCATAGAAGCTATGAACATTTTCTTGCATATTCTCAGGTGTGTACCTACAGTAACATGTTTCTTCTTCTCTCTCCTCTTCTTTACTTTGAACAAGTATTGCTGGAGATTAACTTACAACTTAGTCTTTATATAACACAGTATTCAGATGGGACTGTTCCTGAATTAGAGGAGTAATGAACCTGTCTGGGAAGATAGACAGAAACTGTTTCCTGAAGATGACAGCAAGGACCGATTTCTTTGGTCACCTTTTTGGATCCTCATTTTTCCTTTTTTAATTCATTTTTCTTCTTGCCAAAGTACAAAAAAAAAAAAGTCATTTTTTTTCACTAAGACTGTCGGCATTCAACTTTGGATGTCAGAAATTACCTTTAGCTTTTAATTTAGCTAGAATTTTGATTTCTGTGATCATAACTGTTTTCCCCTGAGTTTTGAAAAGACATCATTCATGGCCTCTGGCACCTATGTCGCTTCTTAGCAATCTACTATCAGTTTAGTTATTATTCATTTTAGTTCATCTGTTTTGTTTTCCTTTTAGATAGCATCCAGAGTTTTCTCTGTATCTTTGATGTCCTGCAGTTTTATTAGCATGTGCTTAGGGCGCTTTTACTATATTGTCCTAGATTCAGCCTACTCATAAATGTGAAGACTTAAACATTTTTCCTCTCTTCTGGAAAAATTCAGCCATTATCGTTTGAATGTGCCTCCCTTTCTCTTTCATCCTCTCGTCCTAGAACTCTGATGTTGACTTTTCTCATTTTATCCTTTTATATTTTATCTTTATCAGATACATTCTAGGTGATTTTCTTAGTTCTCTATTCTAATTCCTTATTCTTTTCTTCAACTATGGTATTAAAACTACCCATTAAGGCCTGATTTCCATGCGTTTAATTTGTATACTTTTTGTGTGTGTACTTTTTGAGGAGAGGTTAATCTATTTCCCCCTCTCCCACACTCTCTCGGTATGGTATATACGTCTTTATTTATTCCTAAATATTTAAAGTATATTTAGGATCTTTTTGGATTGTTTTACTATCTTCAGTTACTGAAGGGCAAATGTTCCCATTTATCATGTTTTCTAACTGCCCCTTTTGGTACTTTGTTTCCCAATGTTATTTAGACTCTGAATTCATTTTTAGGAGGTTGTTTTTTACAGAAGTCTCCCATGCTACTGGTTATGGAAATATTCCTACCAGAATGGAGTCACACACCTATTTCTGAACCAATCCATTATAAGGGGAAGAAAATTACCACACTTCAATCAAGCCCACCCCCAAAGAACTGAAGGTGTTTCAGCTTCCCCCTTTAGAAATATGGGTGGGGGATGGAGGAGAAGAGTGGATACCTGAGCAAAATCAGGGTTCTGTTAGAAAGGAAGAAAGGGGACCTGGTGTGGTGGCCCATGCCTGTAGTCCTGGCACTCTGGGAGGCTGAGGCAGGTGGATTGGTTGAGCTCAGGAGTTTGAGACCAGTCTTAGCAAAAGGGAGACCCAGTTTCTACTAAAAATAGAGAAACTAGCCCGGTGTTGTGGCAGGTGCCTGTAGTCCCAGCTACTTGGGAGGCTAAGATAGGAGGATGGCTTGAGCCCAAGGGTTTGAGGTTGCTGTGAGCTATGACACCATGACACTCTACCCAGGTCTCAGAGTGAGACTCTACCAAAAAAAAAAAAAAAAAAAAAAAAAGGAAGAAATGGAATATGTACACCTAACACCCTGACATTCCCAGTGATGTCAAATTTGCAAAGAATCACTTAGAAGTTAAACATTCAGCAGAGAAAATTTTCAGTGGATGTGGAAAGGG